>JBBHKE010002283.1:174835-194835 GCA_037447655.1 Zygnema cylindricum
GAGAGAGTTTTTATATAGACACTATAAAGAGAGAGAGAGAGAGAAAGAGAGAGAGAGAGAGAGAGAGAGAGAGAGAGAGAGAGAGAGAGAGAGAGAGAGAAAGAGAGGAGAGAGAGAGAGAGAGGATAAAAGACACGTCATTGTTGCCGCCTTATCCAAAAGGTGGCAGACTGAAGAAGGGAGCATTCTACCAAAATGATGTTCTAATCTGGATTTGAACCTGCGACCAACGGATTCTAAATTGCTGTATACATAAACTATTTAGTCGTAAACAAACGATACACCTATGAGGTTTGATAAGTTTTGAAACGGCTAATTCACACCAAAAATAACGACGAGCCGCATTTAAAACAATTCATGTAAGGACGCAAATCCAAAACCGTATAAATACATTTGATCGGACAATTGACGTTGAAGCTGCCACCTGGAATGAGTTTTTAAAGGCCTTTAGAAATAGCGGCACGCGATGCCACGTGGCGCCACATTATGGGAAACCGGAGAAGATTAGAGGTGGAACCAGAGTGAAATTCCGTGTCAACCATTTGGACTGTAAAATTCAGAAAGCCTCTAGGTAGTTTTTCACTAACCCACTTTAAACTAGAACGGCTGCTGCCCGAGTCTGCAAATAGACAATCATCTTAATGCACCCCTGTGCAGTTTAGACTCCCCTGAGTCCACAATAAAAAGAATGACTGAAAAGGCCCAGCCAGACTCAACCTTTTTATTGAGAGTGACTTAGGTCACTCTTTAGTCCTACCTATCAAGCTGGGGCAGCCATGGCTCCACCTCTCTCTATCTCCTTCAGTGACTATAACAAGTATAGGGGCTAGAGAGAGAAGGTGGAGGTAGGCTGCCTACGCTTTTTCTTTTAGCTATTCTAATCAGTTAAGACCTAGAAAATATCTCCCCTAAATCTAGTGATTTTAACACTCCCCTTATTTTCTAGTCTAATTTTAGTTTATGTTTTAACCCACACTTTTCTCAGCAGTATTTTAACTTGGGAGAGGGCACAAGCTTTGTCATCATATCAACTACCATTTCCTGATCACCTCTATACACAAGATTCACAATTTTGTTTTCAACCTTTTCCCTCACAAAACTCAATCTTATATCTATATGCTTAGCCTTAAATTGATGTTTTGGATTAGTTGGAATTGCAATTGCAGCTTGATTATCACAAAATACTTCATGCACTTCGTTCTTGACATACCTCGATTCTTGCAATAAAAACTTGACCCACATCAGCTCTTTCACAGCAAAACAAGAGGCTAGATACTCAACCTCCATAGTGGATTGAGCAACCACCTTTTGTTGCTTGCTACTCTATTAGCAAGCACCGTCCCCCACATGTAAGACATACCCAGAAGTGCATCTTCTCATACGTGCATCCCCATAACTGGCATCACTCCAAGTAGTGATGTCAGTGTGTTCCCCTCCTAAATGCAACCATAAATCCCTGGTTCCCACCAAGTATCTCATGACTCTTTTGGTTGTCTCCCAGTCTCTCTTCCTAGGATCTTTAAGACTCCTACTGAGGACTACAGTTGTTGCTGCTATGTCCGGTCTCGTACAATTCATAAATTAAATCAAACTTCCTACAACCTGTCTGTAAAAAATAAACTTTTTAAACTGTCTCTCTTCGGGACTCATCTGACCATCTAGAATTATCACTCCTCCTTCTACACTCCCATCACTTACTTCTTCAAGTTTATGGGAGTGGTACAACTGTTTGCCTTTTCCATTTCAAATTTCTCAAGCATATTTGCGATTGCTTCTTTTTGAGTAAGTCTTATTATTCTCTTTCCCCTATATCTTTCCATTTGAATCCCCAAGATATATTTAGCTTCCCCTAAATCCTTCATGTCATATCTGCTTCTAAGATCTTTCTTTAAATTATTAATGTTTTCCATAGACTTACTTAACACCAACAAATCATCCACATAAATTGCAATAAAAATCTCACCATTCTCATCCTCAAACATATAAATAGAATGGTCAAAACTGATCCGAATATATCCCATACTGGTGAGAAACTCATCTAGTTTCTTTTTCCATTGTCTCGGAGCTTTCTTGTGTCCATATAAAGAGTTTATGAGCCTCCAGACTTTCCTCTCTTCTCCTTCCTCTATAAATCCCTCTGGTTGTCGAATGAAGATTTCTTCCTCTAGTTCACCGTTGAGGAAAGTGGTCTTGATATCCATCTGGTGTATTTCCATGTCTTCCGCTGCTGGTAGACAAAAGGGTATCCTTACAGATGGGAACCGAAACCACCAGAGCAAAAGTCTCCTCATAATTTATCCCGTCTTTTTGGGTGAACCCTTTTGCTACCAACCGAGCCTTATATCTCTCAATGGTATTATTTGGGTATAAGTTTTCTGTCTAGAGGACAGTCTATCAGCTCCCAAGTATTAGCTTCCATGATGGAAGCCATCTCATCATTTATGGCGCTGACCCATCGGTCTTTCTCCGGACTGTCCATTGCCTCTGAGTATGACTAAGGCTCATCTGGGTGAGATAGCTTTGTTACCTTGTGAGCAGCCTGTTTTTCTTGTAGCCTTTGTTGCTCCTTTGTCCTCCCTCAAAGTTCGAAGTTGGAATTGAGTGAAGTCTCGGGTTCCTTCTTACTGTCTCATCAGCTCCCCTATCCATGGAAGCTGGTTCTAACTCCTCTTCCTCTCTCTCCTCAAAGTGTGTAGAAATATGAGGAGATTGTGGTATATCTCCCCTATTTTAGATCTCTCGTGACTCTGCAATCACATTTTTATTTGTGTCGCTTCCAAGAAGATCTAAGTTTTCCTCACTCTTGGACTCAAAACTGATTCTGATTTTCTTAGTGTATTTGAATAGATCAAATGGCTTTCCTTCATCCATGACAACTAGATGCTTTACCAGAATGATATCTTGTTTAGCTAAGTCATAGACTCTATATTCCTTGACATCCTCATCATATCCCACAAAATATCGCGGTTTCCTTTTAGCATCTAGTTTCCATTTTTCTTATCTATGTTAAGACTGTAAAATTGACTACCGAATACTTTCAAGTAAGAAATATTCGATTTCCTTCCAACCCATCTCTCATAGGGTGTCATTCCTTTACCGGCTGTAGTGAGGACTCTATTCTTAATGTAATTAGCACAGTTCATGGCTTCTGCCTAAAATCTTCTTCCTATTTTTTTATTTGCCAACATACTACACACACTATCTCCCAAAGTCCGATTCAACCTTTCAACCACCCTATTTTGTTTTGGATTATTAGGTACAGTTTTATGATGCTAAATCCCCTTATCTCTCAAATATACCTCAAACAAGTTAGAGGTGTACTCTCCCCCATTATCACTCTTTATTAGCTTAATGGGGATTTTGTGCAACTTCTCACTCCAGACTTGGTATTCTTTAAAGTACTTTGGTGTTTTAGACTTTGTTTTTAGAAATTAGACTCTAGAATATCTAGACCAATCATCAGTAATTGTCAGCATATACATCTTCCCGCCAACCGATGGTACTCTTGCAGGTCCCCTGATATTTGTGTGGACCAGATCTAGTACTTTATCACCTCTATACGTGGCAGTTTTGGGAATGAGGAGTCTGTGAGCCTTACCTTAGGCACACACACTACAATCATCCATCATTTCATTATCCCCAAACTGAATGCCTTCTACTACACCCAACTTCTTCATTTCCCTGAGCCTATCAAAATGCACATGCCCCAACCGCTTATGCCAAATCATCAAGTTTTGGAAACCACCAAAGTAAGCACTCTTCTTTTCATTACTCAGGTTAAGCCTATACATTCCTTGGCTACCCTTATCTGTTCTGAAGTCTAAACATTCCTTGGCTACCCTTATCTGCTATGAAGTAGACTTCATCTTTGTACTTAGCTGTAAAGACTCCCTTTCTAGTGAAGGTATCAAAATCCTTGTCATCTAATACAGAAGTAGACACAAGATTTTTACTGAGTTGAGGAATGTAGAGCACAACTGAGAAGGTGAGTATGGAAGTCTTTTCCTCTACTAAAACTTTCAGATCTACCGAGCCCACTAGATTTGTGGTAACTACTCTCCCATCCCCATACTCTATTTTTACAGTAGGGATCTTTCTTAGCTTAGTGAAGAGGTGCCTGTCACGGCACATATGCATGGATGCACCTGAATCGATGATCCATCCTTCCTCTGGAGCTTTCCAAATGGCTCCAAGAGCACACTTATGTATGGAGGAATCTTCTTCTCCTCCAAATTCTCGTCGAGAAAAAGCTCCCCATCCTCCTCTTTAGAAGACTCGTCCTCGTGGGTCTCTCCTTTCACACGTGTGACCACAAGTGCCTTCTTCTTCCATTCGGAAGAATCCCTTCCACGGTTTTCTTAGAGCCTCAGTTTTGTCAACTTGATGCAATCAGCTATGAAGTGTCCCGATTTTTTGCAGAAATGGCAAAGACCCTTTGGAGGCCTAGGTTCTCCAGATTGATCTCCTTTGAAATTGTTGTATAGCTTTTTCGGAACCTTCCTCCACCGGTCCGCTCCGGCAGCTAGAGCTTGAACGTTCTTTCCTCCTCTGCAGATCTCAATGGTGTTCTCTTGCACAAGTATCATTCGGACCATGGTGTTCGACTTCCAAGAACTATCGTCCATTTCTTGTACTCGGTACACTATGTTTTCATTCTCCTTAGGCAACTTCATGATGAGAGTGTTAACTTTAATTTTCATTGTGCCTGTCCATCCGACACTTTCCATCTCCATGTACAGACAAGAGAGATCATTATAGTAGTCTAACATCTTCCCTCTTTTGTAAGTATAACTTGTCAACCTTTGCTCAACCAGCTGGAGCTCTTGAATGGTACAAGCTTTATAAATCTCCACTTAAGTCATCCATAACTCCTCGGCCTTGAAGATGTGAAGTTGAGAGGTCCCCAAAGCTTGAGTGAGGTGCCTCAAAATGAAATGGCTGGCATTCATGTTGGTGTACTCCCACATTTGAATGTCATTTCCCTCGGTCTTCACGTCTACCGCTCCGGGTGCCGTGGCGATAAGAGTGAAAGGTTTTTGGTTTCCTTTCTCTTTTTTGGACACACTACTATACCCATCATCTGTCTCCTCCGTTGAAGCAGATGCTCCTGCTGAAAACTTCACTCCTCTAAACCCTAGTGGAGTTCCATGAGATGGACGTTTCACTTGTCCAATAATATTACCCCATTATCGTTTTTCACACAATGCCCATGTCATCATGGCTTCCCAATAAATGAACCCAGATCCGTTGAATATGGGCACCCTAGAGGGTGGGCCCATAACCTGCAATTTTATGTCCCCCATTTGGGCTGCAAAATTCAGGAAGTCTCTAAGTAGTTTTTCACTAACCCAATTTAAACTAGAACGGCTGTTACCCAAGTCTATAAATATACAATTTGACTGCACCCTTGTGCAGTCTGGACTCCCCTGAGTCCACAATAAAAAGAATGACTGAAAACGCCCAACCAGACGATTTTTTTTTCAAGTGGCAAAAATGCCAATATTTATACATGCTTGTTTTGGAGAGAGGCGGCTACCTCCTCAATCCTCTAAGTCCTAAACCCCTCTCACAACCTCTATCTAGTGATGTAGGAACAAATCAGAAGAGTGTATAGTACATAAAGGTATTAAGGCGGATGTACTTTTTGTATGGCCTGTGTAAGACAAGGCCATGGAGTGGACGTCGGTCTCATTTAGAATTGTCCTCGCCCTCCTCGGGATTCCCGCTTCCCAGTGATATCTTTCCATGTGTCGACAGGTCATGTCTGTTGTTCTTTGGTCTAAAATAGACCGTAGAAGCCACCCAAACTATCACCCAAAGAGGTAAGCAAAGTTAGGCCAATGAACAATCATTTGAAATGCATCCTCCATTTAACATAAATGCATACACAGATGCAATCAATCATCCGCACACAGGCAGAACAATCATCCGTACACAGACGGAGCAAGCATGCATACACATATGCATGAATAACATTTAGGGTTACATGAAAATCACAAGAAACTCTAGGACAAATGCATATATAATGTATATCAAACAAACATAAAATTAACACATATAAATAATAATAAATGAATGCATCACATATAAACAAAAGTATAATCAAAGTATAATCAAATAATTATTATATCATTCAAATTGCATGACCTAATCGACAACCCTAAAATACTACATCTTTGGTCCCTACTTTTCTAACTAGCATTGATGATCAATTCCTAACCAAGCTCATTCCTATATATACATTTGTGAGCTGTCAAATAATCACTAAGTGTCAAAATAACCAACGTAAATTACGTTACTGTCACTAAATCCTATTTATGCATAATAACATTTTAGTAAGAGTAAACTAATCGTAAGCGTACACCTGAGAGTCAAGCAATCGTAAGGGTACACTTGTCTACAACTACGACATTGTACACACACAAATTTAACTATCGAAACCCTAATTGATCACTTAAATATAAACATCATAATCAACACTAATTTATTAATACAAATAAGACAAATCAATGTTGTTTCAAATATTTACAAGTACACACAATCTCACAAAATCGTATGCTGAGTCACGCTGAGTCGCTCAACGAAACTCTTTGATTTTCGACAAACAATCCGAGACGTCCAAAATATACATCTTGTGATTTGACGCGATTTTCCGTCCCCACTCATTGGAAAATAGCGGCGGCCTTTGTCCGCCGTCCGTAGCTTTTATTCGGCACCTTCGATGTCGCGCCACGTGGTCACAAAAAATCGAAGTGAAATCTGCGTTTGTCTTCAAATATCCCATAACTGTTGCGAGGTGAATTCACGTCCACTTGCAGAAATAATATTGTACAGCCGAAATCATTTCCGTACCGCAAGCGCGTCCTTTGTAATAAATGCGTTTGTCACATTTTGTTTCGTACGCAATGAGTACATTTTAACACTTCGAAAATTTTAAGTCGGATCGCTTCGCGATCTGCCGTCCATTTACATTGCGCATTCCGCGCCACTCAATTAGTCTTTCACGTCCATTTAATTTTCTTCGTACATTTACTCCGCCGATCCACAAATCACTTCAAACCTCCACAGTACATCAGGTAAACATATATGCACGAAACGTCGCGTGCGCACCAAATTTCACGTACGCACGAAACTAAATTTTCAAAAACAACAATGTCACACCCGAAAACCGCCAACGCGGCCATTCTAGGATCGCGGGGATGATGAGAGCTATCGGATCCAAACCGGCTTTTAATGTTATCCGTTCAAAATAACAAGTTTTCGATACATTTGTTTCGTGCGTACTAAAACTTAACTAGTTTCTATGTCCTCAATTTGTTATCCCGTTAATCGAATTAATGATCTACCTAATGTTTAAATAGCTATTAAACCCTTTGTATCCTAACGAAATACTATGACAGACCGGTAAGAGCTAACGGCTATGCCTCGCTCTGTCGGTTAAAGGTTTGAGTCTTGCCGAATTCAACCTTTTTGTTAAGAGTGACTTAGGTCACTCTTTAGTCCTGCCTATGGAGCTGAGGTAGCCATACCTCTACCGCCCTCTCTCTCTTTCACTGACTACAACAAGTATAGGGGCTAGAGAGAGAAGGTGGAGGCAGGCTGCCTACGCTTTTTCTTTTAGCTATATTAATCAATTAAGACCTAGAAAATATCTCCCCTAAATCTAGTGATTTTAACACATGGCGCCTGATTTAACAGGATTCACCTTGAAGGCTATGTCGTACAATGATTGTAAACTAAGTAAATGTGCCATTGTACCTTCTTGTATTATAAAGTGTTCCTAGTGGATTATGGCTTAGTAGTAGGTAGTAGTCAGTAGGCAGACCAAGACTTAGTGAATTTTCGGTACCTTTCTCTAAGAGAGCTGGTAACTATAATGGTGATCTTTGACCAGCCATAACTAATTGCTCAAGGTAAAAATACAATGATTCTTTATGCGTTGGACTCAAGGGATTCTTGTCCTAACAGAGTTGAGGCTGGTCAGAGTGATTACCAATTGCAATTATTATTGGGGAAACCAAAGATGGCTGATGCTATCATAGTGGCTACTTATGATTAGTGTATTATGTGGGGCAACGGAGCCCACAAAATTTCCTGGTTGGCCATAGATGGCCTATAAATACATAAGGTCTTTCCGAGAGAGGTGCCTCAAAAATGTTGAAGTCCTATTTCCCTCTTTTAACCCCCTACTACTACTACTCTACGCAACCAATCAGACTGTAAAGAATAAGAAGTACAATTGTTGCGGTACTTCTTTTACGGCCATGGTACGACATGGCCGTGTCGTCTATCACTTCCTAAGCCATGCTCACTCTTTCTGTCATATGCGGTGTCCACTTATGACTTGCCACGTGTCATCCGTCGACTAAAATTTTGTGGGCTCTGTTGTCGTACAGAACGCACAAAATGCACAGTTCACAATTAGCCACTAGGATAGTATCGACCCACTTTGGTTTCCCCAATAATAACTGCCACCCTGGTAGGAAATGACTTTGACCACCCTCACACTTGTGAGGAAAGAACACCCTAAAGTCGAACACAAAAATAATGACTAAATTTGCTCCCTGAGCAATTTGTTATGGCTTGTCAAAGATGACCTCTATAGTTACAAGCTCTCATATAGAGAGGTACCTAAATTTCACTAAGTCATGGTGTGCAAACTCATATCTTCCTACTATTAAGCCCTTGTCCAATAAGAACAGTGTATAGTACAAGAAGGTATAGTGGTTTATGTACTTACTATATAGTCATTGTACGATATAGCCTTCAAGGTGACGCATTTTAAATCGGGAGCCATGGTTCCTCCTCCCATCTTCTCCCGTGCCCAATAATGTGGCGCCACGTGGCATTGAGTGACGCTATCTCCAAAAGCCGCCAAAACTCATTCCGGGTGGCGGCTTCAACGTCAACCGTCCGATCAATATATTTACACGGTTTCGATTCGCGTCCGTGCATGAATTGTTTCATATGCGGCTCGTCGTCAGTTTGCTGTAAATCAACCATTGCGTTATTGTTTAAGTATTTATCAAACCTTATTATTGCATCGTTTTTTCTACGACTTAATGGTTTAGGCGTCCGCCTATATAGAATATGTTAGCCGCAGGTTCAAATCCTAGACATGACATCATTTTGATAAATAACCCTTTACTTCAGTCTGCCACGGTCTAAATAAGGCAACAACCATGGCGTGTCTTTGACACTCTCTCTCTCTCTCTCTCTCTCTCTTTTTCTCTCTCTCTCTCTCTAGAGTTTAACAAAAATAGAGACAAGATATAAATTAAAATTTTCAATACCGTCATTGTCTCAGTAATCGGTAAATGACTACTCTGGTGCGTCCGCTTTATTGCGAGCCGTCTAATCTGAATTCACCATTTAATCACGTCCGTTTAATTTCAACATCATTTCATTTTATTTTAAAAATTACATGGGCTCCATTGCCCACAGAATTCCCAGATCCAAAAGAAACTAATATAGAAAGTGTCGACTCCTAGTTGATATAAACCCAAATGAATGATCCCTTAAGAATCACAACCCCAATACACCTTCACCCTTGTGAAGACAAGACCTTTTGTGTGCTCAGTTCCAACACAGAATGTAAAGCTCGAATATGTGTTTTGGACAATATTCCCCACTTTGACTTTCCCACTGAATAAGTGCCACCCTGGCACAAAGAGACTCTGACCGACTACACCCATGTGTAGCTTGGACTCCTTTGAGTCCTCAGCAAAAAAAATCATTGAATTTGCTCACCCGAGCATTAAGTTATGGCTGGTCAAAGATGACATTTATAGTTACAAACTCTCTTAGAGAGAGGTACCTAAATATCACTAAGTCTTAGTCTGCCTACTAACGACTACCTACTACTAAACCCTAGTCCAATAAGAACACTATATAGTACAAGAAGGTATAATGGGAGATGTACTTATTGTACGGCCATTGTACGACATGGTATAAAAGGTGACACCTATGAAATCGGGAGCCATGGTTCCTCCTCCCATCTTCTTTGGCATTAAATAATGTGTAGCCACGTGGCACCGCGTGATGCTATCTCCGAATGCCGCCAAAAGCTCACTTCGCGTGGCGGCTAGAATGCCGGCCGTTTTATCAAAACATATTTTACACGGTTCAGATTAGCGTAGATGCATGAATTGTTCCTCTTCATTAGTCTGGTGTTAATTAGCTGTTACGTTAATGTTTATTAATATTTGAAACCCGTCACGTGTATCGTTTCGATAACGCCTTAGTGGATAAGACGTATCACTACCAAAAATTCCATAGACCTATGTTCAAATGTGGTCTAGAGCAACTTTTAGTTATTTGTCAGTCTGTCTAGCAATTCTCTACCTGAACACTGTTAAATACCTATTGTACCCAATGTATCTTAACGTTGATTTGGTCTAATGGCTAAAGCTAACGACAACTAAGTAATTCAACGGCTTGTAGGTACCAAGATCAAATCCTTGATCCGGTGGTCTCTTTTTGGTACAAACTAAGTATTAGCCTATTCTCTCTCTCCTTGGACAATATAGACAGCCATGGCTCTAGCTCTCTCTCCGGTCTTTAGTGATTGCAACAAGTATGATGACTGGAGAGTTTGAGCGAGAAGCACCATGGCTCTAGCTCTCTCTCCGTGCTTCAGTGACTGCAACAAGTATGGGGACTAGAGAGTTTGAGCGAGAAACATGCTGCCTTTGCTAACTTACACTATTTATTTTTCGAATACAGACCTAGAAAATACATCAATTTCAATAATTATCCGTGAAATGGAGTATCTAGATTGGTACAATCTTTATCTATAAATCACACCCACTACATTTAACGATTCATGAAGACCTTATGGAGAAGGTCGAGGACTAATGATTTGTGATGACCCTGAAGGGACCAGGACAAAATCCTAGTGGGGTCACGAATTCGTTTTTGTTAGAGGCACATCTGTGTTTTTCCTTGACTTCCTGAAAACAACCATGGTTGCTTATGTCTCAGTGAATGTTAAATGTTTATAGACTTGGAGTGGCGTCTAGGACAGATAACTACAATTCTGTGTCCTCCATTTGGACCAAGAATGGAAGAGGGGGAGGAGGAGGAGGAGGGGGAGGAGGAGGAGTAGGGGGGGGAGGAGGGGGAGGTGGAGATGGTGGGGGGAGGGGGAGGGGGGGGAGGAGGAGGAGGGGGGGAGAGGAGGAGGGGGAGAGGAAAAGGAAGGGGGGAGGAGAGGGGGGAGGGAGGAGGAGGAGGGGGAGAGGAGGAGGATGGGGGGAGGAGAGGGGGAAGGAGGAGGAGGATGGGGAGGAGAGGGAGGATGGGGAGGAGGAGGAGGAGGTGGAGAGGGAGGGGGAGGGGGAGGGGGAGGGGGAGGAGGAGGGGGAGGGGGAGGAGGAGGGGGAGGGGGAGGTGGAGGAGAAGAAGGACAGGGGGAGGAGGAGGAGGAGGAGGAGGAGGAGGAGCGGGAGGAGGGGGAGGAGGGGGGGGGAGGAGGGGGAGGAGGAGGGGGAGGGAGAGGGGGAGGGGGAGGAGGAGGGAGGAGGGGGGAGGAGGGGGAGGAGGGGGAGGAGGAGGGGGAGGGAGAGGGGGAGGGGGGGGAGGAAAAAGGAGGAGGAGGAGGATTAGGGGGAGGAGGAGGAGGAGGAGGAGAGGGGGAGGAGGATGAGGGGGAGGGGGAGGGGGAGGAGGAGGAGGAGGAGGAGGGGGAGGGGGAGGGGGAGGAGGGAGAGGGGGAGGAGGAGGGGGAGGAGGAAGAGGAGAAGGAGGCAGAGGAAGAGGATGAGGGGAACGGGGGGGGGGGAGGGGGAGGGGGAGAAGGAGGGGGAGGAGGAGGGGAGGAGGTGAAAGAGGAGAATGGGGAGGAGGAGAGGGAGGGGGAGGGGGAGGGGGAGGGGGAGGGGGAGGAGGAGGGGAGGAGGTGAAAGAGGAGAATGGGGAGGAGGAGAGGGAGGGGGAGGAAGAGGGGGAGGGGGAGGGGGAGGGGGAGGGGGAGGGGGAGGGGGAGGGGGAGGGGGAGGGGGAGGGCGAGGGGGAGGGGGGAGGGGGAGGGGGAGGGGGAGGGGGAGGGGGAGGGGGAGGGGGAGGGGGAGGGGGAGGGCGAGGGGGAGGGGGAGGGGGAGGGGGAGGGGGAGGGGGAGGGGGAGGGGGAGGGGGAGGGGGAGGGGGAGGGGGAGGGGGAGGGGGAGGGGGAGGGGGAGGGGGAGGGGGAGGTGGAGGCGGAGGGGGAGGGGGAGGAGGAGGAAGAGCAGCAAGAGGAGGAGGAGGAGGCGGAAGAGGAGGAAGAGGAGGAGGAGGAGGAAGAGGAAGAGCAAGAGGAGGGGGAGGGGGAGGAGGAGGAGGAGAAGGAGGAGGAGGGGGAGGGGAAGGAGGAGGAGGAGAAGGAGGAGGAGGGGGAGGGGAAGGGAGAGGGGGAGGAGGAGGAGGAGGAGGAGGGGGAGGAGGAGGAGGAGAAGGAGGAGGAGGGGGAGGGGAAGGGGGAGGGGGAGGGGGAGAAGGACAAGGATGAGGAGGAGGACGACGAGGGGGGGAGGGGGGAGGGGGAGGGGGAGGGGGGGAGGATGAGGAGTAGGAGGAGGAGGAGGAGGGGTAGGAGGAGGAGGAGGATGAGGATGGAGAGGGGGGGGAGGATGAGGAGGAGGAGGACGAGAGGGAGGGGGGGGAGGATGAGGAGGAGGAGGAGGAGGAGGATGAAAAGGAGGGGGAGGTGGAGGAGGGGAAGGAGGTGGAGGGGGGAGGGGGGGGAGGAGGAGGAGGAGGAGGGGGAAGAGGAGGAGGAGGAAGAGGAGGGGGAGGTGGAGGAGGGGGAGGAGGGGGAGGGGGAGGTGGAGGAGGGGGAGGAGGGGGAGGGGGAGGGGAAGGAGGAGGAGGAGGAGGAGGGGAAGGATGAGGAGGAGGTGGGGGAGGGTGAGGGGGAGGGGGAGGGGAATGAGGAGGAGGAGGGGGAGGGGGAGGGGGAGGGGGAATGGGAGGAGGAGGGGGAGTGGGAGGGGGAGTAGAAGGGGGAGGAGGAGGAGGGGGAGAGGTAGGAGGAGGAGTGGGAGGAGGATGAGGAGGAGGAGGAGGAGGAAGAGGAGGAGGAGGAGGAGGGGGAGGAGGAGGATGAGGTGGAGGATGGGGAGGCGGAGGGGGAGGAGGAGGGGGAGGGGGAGGGGGAGGGTGAGGGGGAGGGGGAGGGAGAGGGGGCGGGGGCGGATGAGGAGGGGGAGGGGGAGGGAGAGGAGGAGGAGGAAGGGGAGGAGGAGAAGGAGGAGGACGAGAATGAGGAGGAGGAGGAGGAGAAGGAGGGTTTAGAGGAGGAGAAGGAGGAGGAGGCGGAGGAGGAGGTGTAGGGGGAGGGGGAGGGGAAGGGGTAGGGGGAGGGGGAGGGGGGGTTGATGAGGAGAAGGAGGAAGAGGAGGAAGAGGAGGGGGATGTGGAGGAGGGGGAGGAGGGGGAGGGGAAGGAAGGGGAGGAGGAGGAGGAGGAGGAGGGGGAGGAGGAGGTGAAGGGGGAGGTGAATGGGGGGGGGGGAGGAGGAGGAGGACTAGGTGGGGGAAGGGGAGGGGAGGGGGAGGGGGATGAGGAGGAGGAGGAGGAGGGGGGAGAGGGAGGAGGAGTGGGAGGAGGATGAGGAGGAGGAGGAGGAGGATTAGAAAGAGGAGAAGGAGGAGGGGGAGAGGAGGAGGAGGAGAGGAGAAGGAGGAGGAGGAGGAGGAGAAGGAGGAGGAGGAGAAAGAGGAGGATGAGGAGGAGGTGGAGGAGAAGGAGGAGGAGGAGGAGGAGGAGGAGGGGGGGGAGGAGGAGGAGGGTGAGGGGAAGGGGGAGGGGGAGGAGGAGGAGGAGGAGGTTGAGGAGGAGGGGGAGAGTGAGAGGGAGGAGGGGGGGAGGAGGAAGAGGAGGGGGGGGAGGAGGAGGAGGAGGAGGAGGAGAAGTGTTGTTTTTAGAAAGCTTTAGTCCTCTCTATGCTTCAGCTCTGAGGGAGAGAGAGCAGTTCAAGACTTAAGCTATTTTTGGTTGAGTTTTGTTTAGTACATACCAAAATTAGTGTGACAGTGAAGTTAGGAGTTCACGGTCCATTCACACTTGGGACACGCGTTGTCACTTAGGAGAATGCGTGAGTATGTCCTCCGTGGACATACAGAAATTCGGCAGGACCACAAGACTTCCTGAAGTGAGCTCCACGGTGCCAAATCCTCTAATCAGACCGCTCACAGCCGCCGCCAACAAATAGTGACAAGGCCTGACTAGATCATTATCACTTTACGTTGTGTGAACTTCGGTGTAAATATTTGGTAGAATAGAGCTTTGTTCATGGTGAATTATTTGTTTTGATAGAATGTTAGATATACGACTTAGTACAGCTTAGTATAGTTTCGGTGTATAGAAGTAGGACTTAGTGAATTTGATTTTTAGGAACAAATGATATGAAAATTGTACACTCAGTTTTATGTAATTTCATTTCTACATATCTCACAGATCTGTAAGCGAAATTGATTGACTTTTTCTGTGTGTGTTCATTTTTACTATATCTACACTGTGGTAAACTTTCAAAACGATTAGAATGTTTTTCTGAAAGTTATAGTCTGTCAAAGTTGCTGTTCAGCCATCGGTATTTGTGGAAGCTTCCTCTCTTGATTTGTTCTACGATGACTACTGCTGCATCTTCTTCATCTTAGTACCAACACTTGTCTCAGAAAAACAAAGAGGAGGAGGAGGAGGATGAGGAGAATGAGGAGGAGAAGGAGGAGGAGGGGGAGGGGGAGGAGGAGGAGGGGGGGGGGAAGGGGAGGAGGAGGAGGAGGGGGAGGGGGAAGGGGATGGGTGGGGGAAGGGGAGGGGGAGGAGGAGGGGGAGGGGGGGGAGGAGGAGGAGGAGGAGGAGGAGAGGGAGGAGGACTGGGAGGAGGAGGAGGAGGAGGGGGTGGGGGAGGGGGAGG
Source organism: Zygnema cylindricum (assembly GCA_037447655.1). Lineage (NCBI taxonomy): Eukaryota > Viridiplantae > Streptophyta > Zygnematophyceae > Zygnematales > Zygnemataceae > Zygnema > Zygnema cylindricum. The sequence continues at coordinate 189,732 of JBBHKE010002283.1, forward strand.
GGGAGGGGGAGGGGGAGGGGGAGGAGGAGAACAAGAAGGAGGAGGAGGGGGAGGGGGAGGGGGAGGGGGAGGGAAAGGGGGAGGGGGAGGGGGAGGGGGATTGGGAGTGGGAGGTTGAAAAAGTGGAGGGGGAGGGGGAGGAGGAGGGAGAGGAGGAGGAAGAGGAAGAGGAGGAGACGATGAGGAGGAGGATGAGGAGGGGGAGGAAGAGGAGGAGGTGGGGGAAGAGGATGAGGAAGAGGAGGAGGAGGATGAGTAGGAGGAGGAAGAGGAGGAGGAGGAGTTAAATTGTGAGACTTGCATTGGTCCTCAGAGTAGGTAACTTAAAAGAAGCTTATCTAGATAGTGTTCAATATGAATTTTGGATAATATTCCTCACTCTGTCTTTCCCTTAAAAATGAAGCCACCTTGCCAGGCAAACACTCTTACCCACTACACCTTTGTGTAGCCAAGACTCCTTTGAGTTCGCAGCAAAAAGAATCATTGAAAATGGTCCACTGAGTGAGTGTTAATTAAATGGCAAAGTTTGCCTATTTATACAGATGTTCTTTGGAAGAGAGGCGACTACCTACCAAAAATATTCTAAGTCCTCAAACCCCTCTCTAAGCTCCTTGGTATTGAGGTACAGTCTAATAATAAGATTGTACTTTACAAAAAATTACAGGTACTGTCGTTCTTTCTTTACGGTCCATGTACGATATTGCCATGATGTGACATTTGTCACATCTGGATTTATTATCTCTCGTTCCGAAGATCCTGCAATCCTTCCGGATCCTTCCACGTGTCAACCGGGGTGGGGATTCCCGAAAATGCCAAATCGTCCATTTCGGAATCCCGACTCGCTCCACGGCCGTTTAATGAAGACCCACATTTAATATTGGTTGTAAAATAAAATGTTGTTTTGTTAATTCTGTGCGGTTTAACCCGTTTCCGTGTATAGTCCGTCGCGTAATCAGTTAAATGAAATATATTGCGTCGTTCGCGTTTATTTAACTATTGTACCCTATATGCTTCAGCACTGATCGTAGACTATATGATAAAGCTACCGGCTATAGGATTCTTGAAAGACGCCAGGTACCAAGATCAAATCTTGGGTCTGTCAAGACCTTTCTGGTACACCTACCACAAACTACATCATATCTCTCTCTATGGGCAGCATGGGTAGCCTTGGCTCTACCACAAACTACATCCTGTCTCTCTCTATGGGCTGCATGGGCAGCCTTGGCTCTAGCTGTCTCTCCAACCTTTAGTGACTGCGACAAATGTGGGGGTTTGGAGAGTGGAGCGAGAGGTAGGCTGCCTTTGCTGACTTTCTCTTATTAATTTTCCTTTATTCAGACCTAGAAAATACATACATTTCAACACTCCCTTTATTTTCTACTCTATTTTTTTTGGAACTCCCTACCAATTACATTTTTCTTTTCTTTTTCTTCTTTCTTTTCTTCACATAAATCTTTAAGGAAATAACCTTATATTCAAAAAATTATGTTAGATGAGCTGAAATAAACATTGCATCTTGTTGATCACACATTTTATTTAGCATCCCACTTTTCATAAATCCGAACAAATATTTTATCCACCTCATCTTTTTTCCATCCACACAATATCCATTTTTCTTCTTTTAATTGAAACAGCCAGCCCCATCTCCAAACTGCAACACACACCCAGATGGTAACCCTTTTACAGGCTCACCTTCATAGATGGCATCACTCCCATTAGTGATGTCAAAACCATTACCCCCCACATTTTTCCTTAGATTAAGAGTTCCCACTAAGTTCCTCATAAAATCTACATCTTCCAAACTCATATTTTTATCCATGATTATTACCCCATTTTCTAAACTTTCCTCACTCTCCCCCATGGAATTCTTTCCACTATCACTTTCTATTTTTGTTCCCAAAATATATTTCTTCTCTCCTAAACTTTTAATCAAATATTCCTCTTCTCCCCTATCGTTTAGAGCCCCCTTGAGATTTACTTCTCCCGATTCCTCGGAATCCGTTAAAGTTTCCCTTTACTACTAGTTATCTGTTTCCAAAATATCTATGAAACTATCCTCAATATTTTGAACTCCCTCAAGTTTCTCCTCTCTCTTTAATTCCCTTATACCTCCAAAAGCACACTGTTGCTTTCGTGGAATTTCTGTGTACTTTTCTTTCTTCCCCATATTACCGATGCGGAGAAGCTCCAAAATATCTTCATCCTCTTTCTCCTCTTCCCCTTGTTCCTCCTCATCAACATTCCAACTTCTAATTTCTTCCAAACAAAGACACTCCTTCATATTGTCACCCGGCTCCCTACGGAAGATGCAAACCCCCTTTTTCAAAGCTCTCCTTTTTTTTCCTCTCCCTCTCTTTCCACCAAAGTTCTGATAAAGATATCTTTATCTTCCTTCCTCTCATCACGCTTCCCCTCGTTACGCTTAATCCTCCCATCACGCTTCCGCCAGTCACCACCAGTTGTTAGTGCATTCACCGTGTAACTTCCCCTACGAAGCTCCAAAGTGCTTTCCCTCACAAGAATTATCCCCATGGTAGTGTTCCAAGTCGATGAGGAGCCATCCATTTCCTGCATACGGTTAATGATGTTTTCATAATCATCTGGGAGTTTCATGATTAGTGTGTTAATCTTTCTCTCCTCAGATTCGACATTTCCCTCACTAGCAAGCTCAACATATAACGCAGCAATACCATTGCAAAACTCTATCATGCTACCGCCTTTATAAACATAGGGCTTTATTTCCTGTTTTACTAGCTGCTGCCCCTGTATAGTCTCACTCTTATAAATCTAAATTAGTGTTTCCCATATTTTCAAAGACTAGGTTAGATTTAGAAGAGAGATATATATGGACTTAGACACATATCTAAGTATGAGATGTTTTGCTGTAGTGTTTTTATATTCCCAAATTTTCTATTATTTTCTTCAGTTTTTGGTTCAGTTATAATCCCCACAAGTGTAACCATAGCCGAGAGCCTAGCTCCCCTCACCATCAGTGTTCCTTTTCTTTTCTCCCATTTTCCCCCTTCCATGGCAATGTTTTTCCCTTCACCTTCCATTGCATTTGAAATCCGGTTGGTTTTCTGGGAAGCCCCAGATGATTCTCCATAGTGAGTTCCACCAAAGCCAGTGGCGGACACCTCACTTGTCCCGAAACAATTCCCCATAAGTGTTTTTTGAAAAGCAATCCCTCCATTGTAAACTCTTAATAAGTGAAGTCTGTTCCATCAAACATAGGCACCCTAGATGGTGGGCCCATAACCTGAAACTCTGAGAGCTCCATTGGTCCTCCAAGTAGGCACCTCATAAGATGTTTATCTAGATAGTGCCGACTTCAAGCTGATTTAAAACTTAAATGATTGATTCCTTGAAAATCAAAACCCCATAATAGCTTCAACCCTTTGAAATAAGAATTTATGTGTGCTTAGATCCACCACAAAATGCAAAGTTAGAATATGACTTTTGGATAACATTCCCCAGTTTGTCTTTCCCTTAGAAATGCAGCCACCCTAGCAGGCAAACACCCTGACCAACTACTCCTATGTTTAGCTTGGAATCCCTTGAATCCGCAACAAAAAGAATCAATGAAAATGGTCCATTGAGTGAGTGTTAATTAAATGGCAAAGTTTGCCTATTTATACATATGTTCTTTGGGAGAGAGGCGGCTACCTACCAGAAATATTATAAGTCCTTAAACCCTTCTCTAAGCTCCCTAGTACTGAGGTATGGTCTAATCTTAAGACTGTACCGTACAAGAAAGTATAAGTACCGTCGTACATTCTGTACGGTCCATTTACGATATCGCCATAATGTGACATTTGTCACATCCGAAATTATTATATCGCGTTCCGAAGATCCTGCAATCCTTCAGATCCTGCCATGTGTCATCTTGAGTTGCGGTGCCCGAAAACGCCAAATCGTCCACTACGGAATCCCGGCTCGCACCACTGCCGCTCGATGAAGACTGACATTTAATATTGGCCGTAAAATAAAATGTTGTTACGGTAATTTTGTGCTGTCCTAAGTTCGTGCGGTTTAACCCGTTTCTGTGTATAGTCCGTCGCGTAAGCAGTTAAATGAAATATATTGCGTTGTTCCCGTTTATTTAACTATCGTACCCTATATGCTCTAGCACTGATCGTATACTATATGATAAAGCTACCGGCTCGTATACTATATGATAAAGCTACTGGCTACAAGATTATGGGGATTTTTCAAGGACGCCAGGTACCAGGATCGAATCCTGGCTCCGTCAAGAACTTTTTGGTTCACCTATAGTCTGTCTCTCTCTCCCTCTGGGCAGCATGGGCAACCATGGCTCTAGCTGTCTCTCCAACCTTCACTGACTGCGACAAGTGTGGGGGTTTGGAGAGTGGTGCGAGAGGTAGGCTGCCTTTGCTGACTTCCTCTTATTACTTTTCCTTTGTTCAGACATAGAGGAGGAGGAGGAGGAGGAGGAGGAGGAGGAGGAGGAGGATGGGGGGGGCTGGTGCGGGTGATACTCTTCATCTTAGTGAGTCTTAACCACACCGCGTTTGCAAGACCTCCCACAACTTTGACCTCTCTTGCTTATTCCACTAATTGAAATAAGTCTTAAATACCATAAAAAGACCATTTTCGACGCTTTTTTAGCACTTTCACTGCACTTTCGTCGCTTTGCCTTCCTAGTTTTCTCCTTGTTCTTCCACCTGTGTTGTTTCAAACCCAAAAAACCCTAAAAACCATATAAAACATTTTCTGTTTACTTTTGAAGCTCTTTTGTCACTCTGCCCTCATTATTGTTGTTTGCTTCTTCCACTATTTTAGAAACTTAAAAAACCTTGAAAGAAACCCTTTTCACACTTTTTGAGCACTATTTGAGCACTTTGGTCAATTTGACCTCGTAGTGGTTTCTTGGTTTGCCCAATAGGGTTTGCTTTAGGGTTCTGACAATGTCACGTGTCACTCCGAGATTGGATTTCGATTCGGCGTCGAATATTTCCAAAGCTGGCAACGTGGATCCGAGAGCCGAATCTCGCCGGATAAAAACACAATGAGACAAAATGACAACAACGACAATAACATAATTGGAGATCATGATAAAAAAATATAAAGTCAAAAAGGAAGA
>JBBHKE010002283.1:197335-200054 GCA_037447655.1 Zygnema cylindricum
AATCATCTTGCCTTCATTATCACTCTATTTTAACTTTAAAAGGTTAAACAATACATGAAAAATGAACAACGGTTTATATTTTCAAAAATTTGAGCAATGTGCGACACCAATTGAAAACACTTTGTGGGTTATCCCATACAATATATGTGTTTTTAGCATTGTACACATGTGATACCGGGTTACCGCATATAACATTTCTAATAGTTTTCACTCATAGAGAACCAAAACGATTTTATAAGCCATAATTCTAGGTTTTTGTCAATTGTTTTTGCCAACTTCCGAAGTCTACCATTCATTCTAAATCTCAACTAGTCCCAAATATTAAATATCATAATTTAAACAGAGGAATACTTCTTGAGAATCCTGATGAAGAGAACAGACATTTTTAATTTTAAGAAAACAAGGGATTTCGTTCAACTAAAGTCATGCCATTCATTCTTTCTTTGTTTTTTTATGTATATTGTGGTAAATATTTATACACAACGATAGTTGCAATAATTAATGCTCAGGAAATTCACATAAAAAAGTATCTCTAGGATTGGAAGTGCCAAATCCATACCTTAACCTTTCAATGTCGTGACTGAAAGTGGAACACTGTGTGCCCACAAAAATAAAAGAATGCACACATATTAATTTATCTACTTCTGCTTGAAGAAGATTTCGTAAAGGAGTGTCCGCATTCAAAATTGGTAATGCCCATTTCTTATCTCCATTTATTTCGGTTTGTAATTGGACAATTCGAATGCGTTGTCCCTCCAAGTTGGTCAAGTTGTCTTTGATATAATTTAGCTGAAGGCGAGAAAAAAGGAAAATGAAAGGCAAAAATAGAGATTTTGTTAGCAAAAAATCAATATGAGAAACCTAAGGGCCCCCGCAATTTTCAAACGGAAAATAAAGGAGCTTCTCAAATCAGGTTTTTTTTGACAAAATCGAAATCTCTTAATTCCAAACATGCAACGCCTCTACGAGCTCCTCCGCACCTCTTCGGCATCGGTGTTTGTCGCAAGAAAAACATTTGTGACATTGAAGGTTTGTAATTTCTTTCTTAAACAATCGACAATAACTTCGACCGAATAAAAGAGTTTGGGATTATTCCCAAACACTCTTTTAAAATCTCCTTGACGAAGATGTACTGCCATGAAACTTTCTCCTTGGAATACATCTTTTACAAATTCTCTTCCTATTTCCAAAATAGTGTGATCTGGTTGAACCCCAATATTCGAATGGCATTTATCGGATTGTTTTATTGTGAAGCCACTGAGAGGCGTAACTTGGTTATAAAAGAACTCTCCCATGAACAAAATTTGCCCCGGCAAATTTCCATAAAGTCTTTGAACTTCATCCAATGTGAGTTCGCTTCGTATATTTGTCGGCATTTGAGGTTGAGTTGAATTTAAAAACGTGATTCTATCCCAATTTTGAAAAGTATTGGTAGGATCTGAAAAATTCATCCAACTTGGACATGCCTTTTGACAAGGGCAAATAACTTCATCGACGACGATGCCCTTACGATAAATATTTCGATATTCCTTGACTGTCATAATGGTGTTGTTTCCATAACAAAACTGGAAAAAGTCTATGTCGAATAACATATGTCGATCATAATGCCGGTAAATAAAATGAGAATCCATTGTAATAAGTAAAGTACGGTTAAGGACAGCTGCATATTTTAAAGCATTAATGAAACAAAAGACACGATTGCTCACCTGTAAGTTTAAAATAGTAAAAAAAATGAGACAGTACAACCGGAAGAGAATACACATTAGAATTACAATAAAAATAAAAAGGGGGTTCATGCAACCTCCAAAAGAGGCTAGAAATAAGCTGACAAAACTATCACTAAAGTGGTGCCATTGTTAGAAAATACAGCTCAACTAAACCTAGTCCATCACCAAAAAAACAAAAAAATAAAGTTAAAAACAAATCAAAACCACTTCCGCAGAAAATAAAGCCACCTGAGTATCATAGTCTGTAAGAAGAAAAAATCATACCAGAAAACCTTCAAAACTAGTGAGATAGTAGGAAGGGAGGGAGAACGAGGGAAAGGGAGGAAGGGAAGAGAGAGAGGGAGAGGGAGAGAGAGAACCATACCCGGCCCAATTGGCAATAGGCCATGAGGAAGCGGTGGGGCTGAGGCTCCCAGAGGAGGGACCCGAGAGAGGAGGAGGAGAGAGCTGAGGCTTCATCATATAGAACATTTGTGAAGAAAGGACTAGAGGGAGAGGGAGAGGAGGAGGACAGAGCCGAGGCTTCATCACAGAGAACATTTGTGTAGAAAGGACTAGAGGGAGAGAGAGAGGGAGAGGGAGAGGGAGAGGGAGAGGGAGAGGGAGAGGGAGAGAGAGAGAGAGGGAGAGTCACATTAAATTATATTTCACTTCCAATTGCTCAAAAATGGTTTAATACTGTTTATTATTTTTAACATTTGTTTATCTCCTAGATCCTAACTAACCATTTTTTATTTTGACTTATCATTTTTTTTCAGCTTTTCTCTTCAATCCTAGATAAGTTATAATTGCTTTGACAGCTTCTACGGTTTAGTTTTGTGCTTTAAATTTGACTCTTTTTTAGGCTTTTCATTTTTAAATTTTTGACCTTTTTGTACTTTCTTTGACAGTACATAACTCCACATTTGACTTAATTTTCCCTTTTTTTTTTTTTTTTTTCAAAAACCATTTTTTTCGCAAATCCATTCCTTTATTTTTTTTTGTTTTTTTTT
>JBBHKE010002283.1:200213-240213 GCA_037447655.1 Zygnema cylindricum
TTCGCCGATTCTCAAAATAGAGCTGGATCTACAGCATTTACGAGTACTCGAAGAATTTTTTCAACAAAAGAATTCAGAGGGTGAAGTCCTTACGTATTAGATAGGGGATAAACGTCTATGTTATTTGACAGTAGATCAGATTTCAAAAACGGTACGGAGAGTAAGTTACCCAGTCTTAAGGGAGGGCTTTATAAAAACGTTTAGTGCCGTTTTGTGGATGCAAAAATTGGCATATTTCAAATTTAATGTCAAACATATTCCCGGGAAGACAAATGTAGTCGCAGATCCTTTAAGTAGATGTTTTGAAATAAGTGTTATGGTACAAGATGAATTATTTTTAGATGCTGTTAGAAATGGTTATGATAAAGATACATATTTTGCCGTGATTTGCAAAAATATTTCGGGAGGGAATTCTGACCCATTGAATGAGAGGCATGGCAAAAACTTTAGACTAGATGACAGTTTATTGTATCTGCAAATAGGGGATAGATTATGCATTCCTGAAGTGGGAGACTTAAGAAAACAACTTTTTTAAGAAGCTCATGAGCATTTACGACATCTAGGTCGAGATAAAACTCTTAGCCGCTTGTAGAGTAGAGTTTTTTGGCCCGGGATGGCAAAAGGGGTGTCGAAACACGTGGAAAGTTGTGTCCTTTGCCAACAGAGTAAATCTAGTAACCAAAAACCTAGGGGTCTCTTAAAACCGTTGGATATCCCTGAAAGACCATGGGAATCTGTCAGTATGGATTTTATTGTCAGGTTGCCATCTACATCTAGAAGAAATGACAGTATCATGGTCGTAGTTGATACGTTCAGTAAAATGACAATCTTTATCCCTTGCAAAACCACTCATTCAGTTGTAGATATTGCAAAGTTATATTTTGACAACGTTGTCAGACATCTTGGGGTCCCACTATTTATTGTCAGTGATAGAGATTCTAAATTTACGTCTTCTTTATGGAAAGAATTACAACAAAATTTAGGCACTAAATTGAAAATGAGTACCGCTTATCATCCTCAGACAAATGGAGAGACAGAAAGGATGAACCGTACACTAGAGGAAATGCTAAGGACTGTTTGCAGTGGAGTTTAGAACACATGGGAATCTAAACTGCCATTAATGGAATTTGCAAACAATTCATGTAAACATGATAGTACAGGATTCTCACCGTTTAAAGTTGCATACGGATACCAACCTAGAGAAGCATTAGACTTAATAACAGGGGTCACTCAAGAGGATAAAGGTTCTAGAACAGAGTTTTGGGAATACATTAAAACAGTTTGGAGAACTGTTCGTGATGCGTTAGTGGAGGCACAAAGGAGGCAAGAATTAAATGTTAACCGCAAACGGGGTGATTGGGTGTTACGCACAGGAGACAAGGTTTGGCTTTCTACAACTCATTACAGGTGCAAGATCGAGGGACAATCTGATCCTACGGGGAAATTTGCTCCTAAATACATTGGACCATTTACTGTAATCGAGATGATATCGTCAGTTGTTGCCAAATTGGACTTTCCGCTGTCACCAAAAATTCATCCAATGATACACATCAGCCAATTAAAACCAGCGAATCTTCGACCAACCGAAGGAGAATTGGAATTGGATCCCTCAATAATTATAGAACATGAAGTCCACAGATGGGTAATAGATTGGGTTGGTCAACGGTTCAAGGTCGGCGATACTATATTCTGTGAAGTGCATTATCTAGGAAGGCCTGAAGATGAGTTGACTTTAGAGGATAAAAATTCTGAATTTTTACAAAGGTATTCGAGAGACAATTATATAGAGGTCCGTCTTGAGAATTAAAGATGTTTTAACTGAGAGTAGTTAAAAATAAGGAGGTGATGATGTAACAGTAATAGCGGATCGAACTTGTTTATAAAAGGGTATTTAGGAGTTATGATTATAGATTACTAAATTTGGTAGACGTTCGCGAAAGAATCACGCGATTTGGAGTTATATTTCAAAAGTTATAGCTATGGGTGTACTTAGGTGGCAGTGCGAGGTCTAAATAACAGGTGGGTATCATTGAAACGGGTTAAGGGTCAAATTGGTACCGAAATTTCGCGTGAACGTTTCATAAAGTTCTAATGAAACGTTCAGTATGCATGGTACTTCGTTTCGTACAATTTTTAGTACGAAACGTCACTTTCACTTAAGGGAATTTCGTAAGAAGTTTCGCGTCCGAAATTTGTGACGCACGATCGTGCGAAGTCGCGTTTCGTTTGGCGCGCGCTTTTGCACGTAAATGTTACGTAGTGAAACGTAGCGTTTGATTGGTTAATAAAGTGCTAAGTAGTTAGTAAGAGATTTCGCACGTTTTTGCATTGGTCAGTCCGAGTCCTTGCTGATCAATGATTGGCCCAGGTAAAAGCCTGTTCAAACGGAGCTTTGACTCTGGCCTGGCTAGTCCAAGGTGATGATGGTTAAATAGGGAAGTGTAAGAGGAGAGTAGACATATTTTCCTTTGGGAAAAGTTTGTGGAAATTCCGCCTGATCTTGGTCCTGAGAGATTAATACAAAATTGGAGGAAAGGCATTTTACATTGAAATCTCTTACTAACTAAATAGTGTTTTAGTAGTTAAGAGATAGAATTATTAAGAGTGGAGGGTAGTGGAAAACACTTTAATAAGAAGGGTTGAGCCACGAGGGCAAGAGACCAAGCTAATGTTATGTCGACAAAAGCTTCTTCTATTTTAAAGTTTATCCTTATGTGAGTGTTGTCCAATGTGGATGTGTATTTTCCAATGTGTGGAATGTGTGGTTGGGATTGTTTGTAGTAATGGGATTTTTTGAGAGGTAGGAGATCTTGTTACAATATGTTATTTAGACATAAAGACAAATTATCTGATGCGCGACGTACGACGTGATTTGCGTTCCTTGACTTAAAGGTAGACGCCGCAAAATGTAACCGACAAAAATTACTATACATAATTACTTACTTGGGTATGGTTGCATCAGGAGGTCTTTGTAATAGTACCGACAACATAATTTCCATATTACAGTGGCCTCGGTTACATCGCGTATCGTGTATAAACAAGTTTTTACATACGTGTTTTAATTTGAGTGGTTCCTTGTAAGATGACGATCAAAACTCTAAAATAGTCAAAGATTTGAAACCAACCATTTTCGTATGCAAATCCGTACTTGCGTATTACGTACGTGTACTTCGCAAGTGTACCGCGTCAATGTACCTAAGAGATCTCCTTCACTCTGCTGAATTTCAGAAAAAAACCGTACTTTTCGGCAAAGATTTTACAGTCACCTTGTCCGAAGGCACGTGACTTTGGAGACATGAAAAAAATCATTTTTTTTAAATGCCTCGATATATCGTTGATACTATATATCGGCGATATATCACGATATTTTGATTTTCAATATATCGAAGCGATACATCAGTTATCGGGTACCTGAAATTTGATTCGAATATTGACATACGGTCATCGATACCCAACACTAGTCGTCACAACGTAAGTTACGATTTCGTCCTTACAGACATAGGGACACCCGAAATCCGAGTTCGCCGGATCTGCGCTAAAAAACAAAGAAAATTCTCTATGTTTGAAGTACATAGAGATGCACCCTTAGACATGACGTTTAAATCTCTATCGATCGATGTGCAACACAACCCTGTTACAAATTTTTTTCATTTTACGACCAATACAATATGGGTCTTAAGGTCATATTGTATGTTTTGCATATAATATGCATATTGTATGGGCCTAATTTCACCTACTTTTGAGCTATGCCGTGAACCCTCCCCCTCCCTCTTCCTCTCATTCTCCCTTGCCCTCTCCCTCTCCCTCTCCCACTCCCTATCCTCTCCCTCCCCTCTCCCACTCCCTCTCCCTCCCTCTCCCACTCCCTTTCCCTCTCCCTCTCCCTCTCCCTCTCCTTATCCCTCTACCTCTCCCTCTCCCTCTCTAAGGTAGAAAAACGTACCATATTAAGGCCAATAAATATACCATTGAGCCACGTCAATCGCATTAAATTAGTATTTACATATTCAATTTCGCACGAAAACTAATGAAATCCTTAACGCTACAGTATTAAGCATTGACGATGGGCAATGTATGACGCCTATACGATGGGCAATGTATTGCGATGGGCAATTACTGATTAATGCTACAGTAGACCTTGGAGGTGTATTGTACGGAAAATAATTGTACAAAGACGGGTTTACCAGATATAGCGTACGCACGCTCGCATATTTCATTCCATATATTCCAGTTCTCCATTACCTTCCATGTTCCACGTTGTCAATTCTTCCACCCTTCCCTCTCCCCTCGTTTCCACCTTCCTCTCTCCTCCTGGACCTTTCCCTCTTCGGTCGTTTCCTGATTGATTTTTATTCGATCCTGTCCCCTTCCCTCCCTCTCCCTCTCCCTTTTCCTCTCCCTTTCCCTCTTCCTCTCCCTCTCCCTCTCCCGCTCCCTCTCCCGCTCCCTTTCCCGCTCCCTCTTCCAATCCCTCACTCTCTCTCTCCCTCTCTCCCTTTCCCTGTCCTTCTTCCTCTTCCGGTTCCTCTCTCTCTTCCTCCCACTATCGCTCCCTCTCCCTCTCTCTATCCCTCTCCCTCTTCCTTTCCTACTCTCCCTCTCCCATTCCTTCTCTCTCTCCTTCGCCATCTCCCTCTCCTCGTAGACTAAGTAAATTTGAACGAGGGAGAGGAAGGGAAGGGAATCATGAAGTAAGTTGTACCGAGGAGAGGAAAATCAAATATCTTTAGCAATCCCGTTTTTTTGGTGGGTGGAGGGAATGGTAGATTGATGAGGAATTTCGGGGAGAGAAAGAGAAAGTAGGAGAATTTGCGAGTGAGGTAATTTTCTTCTCTATCGGTGCGCGGAATTTTGGATTTTATTGTTAGCAAGAATGGGAACGCAGCAACTTTGGGAGCTCGGGGAGAAAATTTAGTGTCAAAATAAACAATAGTTGATAAATAAAGTAGGATTTTCAAATTATACCTTGGTAACATATATAAATATGCAGTGTGGAATTAAAGATCGGCCCTTGTAAATTCTGATAAGTTGGAGGGCACGGTCTTAGACAATCTAACAAAGGAAGTACGACTTAGCGGAAAGAAAGGTGGAAAAGAAGGAAAAGCAATATGTGTTGTTTAGGCAAGGGCAATGTTCACAAGCTACCTTTTTTGAAAAAAAGCAAGTGTATAGCAGATAAAGAACTAGATAAAGAACTAAAGCACTGACACATAGGAACTAATGGGGGTAGATTCACTTAGTGGAAAGAGAAACGTGTTAATTAGAACGAATAACTAATGGGGGTAAAGTCACTTAGTGGAAAGAGAAACGTGTTAACTAGAACGAATAACTGGGCCAGATGCGCTATATTACACTTTATGAAACACAAGTATGAATTTCCGTATTGTCTAAAAAATTAATGGCAACTATTGTGTAGTGTTAGTGGAGTGAGAGAGGAGAGAGGAAAAAGAGAGGTGAGATAGAGGAGAGTGGGAGAGAGATAGCGGGTTAAGTTGTGTGCCTATGTGTAAATGCAAGGGTATTTTTTTTGTTGTTTTCCTCGTAAATTGAGCCTTCAATGATAAAATCTTTAGTTGTACCAAAAATGTGTAAAAACCAAAGTATATTTTGCGTTATCTTTAAACTCCAATTTGGCCTTACTATCTTTTCGAACTCACTGCCATATGGCCAACTCATCTGAAACTTCTACGACTCTCTATTTTATTAAAATTAACAATTGAGCAATGAATAGAACAGCGTTGCCGCACGTGTCACACGTTTTTGAAAACTTGTGTATGGCTGAGACTACACACTAATTTTCCCTGCTTGTCACCCGCATGTGCATAGAAAATGACGAGCATGGACAAAAAAAAAACTGCAGGGGTCTTGGACCTCCGCTCTCATTCGTGGGTCCTTCGAAAAGTCGACGTCGTCATCATCTCTCCCCATCCATCTCACTCTGCCACTTTTCTCTCCCCCTTCTTGGAATGGAATACGGCAGTACTGGAAATAAATGAAAGCACTTTTTTAGTTTTTAAATACCTTTGGCCGTTGTTTGATGGCATATAGGAATGATAATAGACAATAAAAAGACACCAGGAAGCCTTGGCTGATAGTATTGGTACTGGTGACATCACAAGTGAGCATGATTTGTCAATGTCACAAAACCCTAAATATCTACAATGCCACAAAAAACTCGACTTTTCAATCGTTGTTGTTTTTGTAGACCTCACCAATTGTCCCAAGATTTGCAGTCGTTTAAGTTTTATACCTATTTGAAAAACTGATGAAAACCTTAAAAATGGACGAGTAAAAAATAAATAAACTAAAATATGTAAAAGTCCTCAAAACAACTATGACTAGTAGGGACTCAAGAGATAACTAAAAAAAAGATAAAATAATCAGGATCTACAAATCAAATGAAAAAATAATTATATTAATCACGATAAAAATAAGTTTTAGTTGATTGGTAAGGGAAATATCATGGAATGAGACAAATGACACGTGTGACATCCAAAGTCCAACGCCAAAAAGGGGAGAGAGAGGAGGGAGGGAGGGGAGGGATGGAGACAACGACGCAGAGACAAAGAATGCTAGGTGGGAGAGAGGGAGAGGGAGAGGGAGAGGGAGGGGAAGGGGTATGAAAAAATTGTAGCAAATCCCACTTAAGAAGGAGGTCAAAACATTCCAATAAGCTAAAATTGTTCCATTTTGTGCCATAATTCTAGGTTTCCTTCAAAAAAAATTGCCAACTTCCAAAGTCTACCATTCATTCTAAATCTCTAAAAGTACCAAATATTAGATATTATATATGAATACTTCTCGTGAATACTGATGGAGAGAAAACAACATATTTTTTGGATTTTCGTTCAAATACGTCATGCTATTCATTTTTTCTTTATTTTTTGAAGTGTTTTTGTGGTAAAGTCGTATACACACCATTAGTCGTAAGGATTAACGCTCAGGAAATTCACATAAAAAAGAATCTCTAGGATTGGAAGTGCCAAATCCATACCTTAACCTTTCTATGTCAAGAGTGAAAGTGGAACCCAATGTACCCACAAAAATAAAAGAATGCACACAAATTAATTTATCTACTTCAGCTTTAAGCAGATTTTGTAGAGGAGTTTCTGCATTCAAAATTGGTAGTGCCCATTTTTTATCTCGATTTATTTCGCTTTGTAATTGGACAATTCGTATGCGTTGTCCCTCCAAGTTGGTCAAGTTGTCTTTGATATATTTTAGCTGAAGGCGAGAAAAAAAGAAAAAGAAAGGCAAAATAGGGATTTTGTTAGCAACATGAGAAACCTAAAGGCACCGCCAATTTTCAAACGCAAACTTAAGGGACTTTTCAAAACATAATTTTTTTAATAAAATCTGCTATCACTTAATTCCAAGCATGCAACACCTCTACGAGGACCTCCGCACCTCTTCGGCATCGGTGTTTGTCGCAAGAAAAAAATTTGTGACATTGAAGGTTTGTAATTTCTTTCTTAAACAATCGACAATAACTTCGACCGAATAAAAGAGTTCGGGATTATTCCCAAACACTCTTTTGAAATCTCCACGACGAAGATGCACTGCCATGAAACTTTCTCCTTGGAATACATCTTTTACAAATTCTCTTCCTATTTCCAAAATAGTATGACCTGGTTGAACCCCGATATTTGAATGGCATTTATCGGATCGTTTTATTGTGAAGACACTGAGAGGTATAACTTTGTTATAATAGAACTCTCCCATGAACAAAATTTGCCCCGGCAAATTTCCATAAAATCTTTGAACTTCATCCAATGTGAGTTCGCTTTGCATAATGGTCGGGATTTGAGGTTGAGTCCAATTTAAAAACGTGATTCTATCCCAATTTTGAAAAGAAATAGTAGGATTTGAAAAATTCATCCAACTTGGACATGCCTTTCGACAAGTGCAAATAACTTCATCGACGACGATGTCCTTACGATAAATATTTCGATATTCCTTAACTGTCATAATTGTGTTTTTTCCATAACATAACCGGCAAAAGTCTATGTCAAATAACACATGTCGATCATAATGGCGGAATATAAAATGTGAATCCATTGTAATAAGTAAAGTCCGGTTAAGAACAGCCGCATATTTTAGCGCATTAATAAAACAAAAGACACGATTGCTAACCTGCGAGTTTAAAATAGAGAATAAAAATAGAACAGCCCAACAGATGAGAATACATTGATTAATGAAAATAAAAGAATTTCGTAAACTCAAGAGACTAAGCGATGAACCTCGGGTAAAGTGGTGACATTATTAGAAATACAACAAAACCGGTACTACCGGAAAAAAAAAATAAAACCATAAAAAATCAAAACCACTTCATAAAATAAAACATGGAGAGAAAATGGTCAGGTTGAGAAGAAAAATCATAATAAAAACCATAAAGGAGCAGCAGGAGAGAAAGCGGGGAGGGAAAGGGAAAGGGTAGGGGTGGGGAGAAGGAGAAGGAGGGGGAGGAGAAGGAGAAGGGGACAGGAGAGGCGAAATGGAAAGAAAAAGAATCTTTTGGGAAAAAGGAGAAAACTACAAATCAATTCACTTTTTCATCAGTTATCATTGTTTATTACTTTTACTATGTATTTATCTCATGAATCCTAACTAATCATATTTGTTTTGACATATCGTCTTCTTTTCGTCTTTCCTCTTTACTACTAGATAAGTAATAATTGTTTCGACAGTTTCTACATTTCCGTTTTGTGTTTTAAATTTTGTTCTTTTTTAGGGTTTTCAAAATGATTACTATTCACCTTTGCTTTCTTTGTCAGTACAAAACTCCACATTTGACTTCACTTATGTTTATTTTATTCCAGAAACCATTTTCTTGCAAAACATTTCTTGAATAATTTTCATTAACAGTTTGTCAGTTTTGGCTGGGTCTTCAAAAGGTTTCTAGTGTTTTCTAAGTACTAAATATAATTTTTTCGAGGGTTTTTTTGTGCGTTTTTAGGGTTTCTTGAGAAAGTTTTCAAAGAGTAATTCAGAGTTATTTTACCCTACCAGCTTTTTTATTGGAGGAAATTTCGAATATTTCACCTTGGATTTTCCTGTTTTAGTGTTCTGACAATGTCACGTGTCACTCCGAGATTGGATTTCGATTCGGCGTCGAATCTTTCCAAAGCTGGCGACGTGGATCCGAGAGCCGAATCTCTCCGGATAAAAAGGCAATGAGACAAAATGACAATAACGACAATAACGTAATTGGAGATCATTATGAAAAAATAGAAAGACAAAAAGGGAGAAGTGAAAGTTCTATATTTTTTTTCTGAGTCTTTCCTTTTCCTATTTTTTAGCATAGAGCAAAAGTGCGAACCCTAAATCTGAGTGCCCATGGTTACGATAGCAAACAATACGAACTCGATAGCAGTATTTTTGGCTGAAAATCATAAAATATAATAAACTACGCATTAATAGAAAGCGGACTAGAATGAGCCACGTCAACTCGTCCTAAGCTTACAATTACATATTTTAATTTGAGTAATTTCGCATTAAAACTAATAAAATACTTAACGTTATTAATAATGTGAAGTGTACGATACCCCGTAACCCTTGAAAGGTGTATTGTACGGACAATAATCGTACGCACGCTGTATCGCACTTTATTTAACCATGATTTCGTACGGCAGCAATTCCAACTTCTAAGCGCGAGACTTCCGTCAGTCCGTAAAATGTTAAACCGTCACTATGTCAATATCTGTCCTTGAACCCTCTCCGTCTCCCTTTTCCCATTCCCTCTTCCTCTCCCTCTTCCCGTTCTTTATCCCTCTCCCTCGCCCTCGCGCTCGCGCTCCTCGACTCCCTCTTCCCCTCACCCACCCCGTATCCCTCTCCTTCTCCCTCGACCTCTCTCCCTCTTCCTCTCCCTTTCCCTCCTCTCCCATTCCGTCTCCCTCTCCCTCCCTTTTTTACTCTCCCTCTCACTGGCCCTCTTTTCCTCTCCCTTCACCTTGCCCTCTCCCTTTGGGCTAAGGGAGTTGAGTGGAGGGAGAGGAAGAAAAGTGAATCATGGATTAATTTGTGAAAGGATTTTCAATTGTTGAATCTTTTGTTCACGTAATGTTGGTTCGTATTTAGTGTGGTTTAGATTTGGTCGCGCGTCAGTTCTCGTACTTAGTTTTGTTCCATTTAGTAGTGTTGGGTATCGGGTAAATTCATATCGCGATAATCTCGATATTCGATATATCGAATATCGATCGAGCAGAATCCTCGATATATCGTACCGAGACCAACATAAATTATCGCGATATATATCGCGGTGTATAGTATTTTTTAAATTTAATATTTTTATTTTTTTATATAATATGTTATTTTAGCGAAAAAGTCAAATTGTCTAATGTGCCTGTCTGCCTGTTTCTTTCTGTCTATGGCGGCAGCCATGGTGACTCTCTCTCTCTCTTCACTCTAGATTCTAAATTAAGAAGTGAATATTAATTAATTTTTTTCAACAGCGTCTCCAACTGTTCTCCCACCCAAGAAGGACTCATTCAGAAAAACGGTAGACTTTTAAATGTTTGGAGACTACCGGATGCTCAACAGGTCAACCGTACCTGACAGATACCCAATGCCAACCCAGGAAGAGATTTCCGCCTCGCTGACCGGGGCCACCATTTATTCCACGTTAGATATAAAAAATGAGTTCCACCAGATCGCGATGGAGCCAAAGCACCGAGAAAGAACAACGTTTTCAGCAGGGTCACACTTGTATGAATGGCTCTACATGCCATTCGGGCTAAAGAATTCACTAGCCAAATTCCACCGTGCCATGGACGAGGCACTCCGAGGAATCGACTGTGCACGGTGCTATATCAACGATGTTATTATCTTCTCAAAGACTTTCGAGAAACACTTCTAGCACCTACAGATTGTGCTCCGAGCCCTCCAAGCAGTGCGCTTGAAATGTCACGCGGGTAAGGGTTTGGCGTGCAAAAAATTATTTACCTAGGACATAAAGTTACACTCGCGACAGTTAGTCCCCATATGATCAAAGTGGTAATCCTTGATGCCCTTCCCCCTATTCAAGACCTCTTTGCACTCCGCAAGTTTTTAGGCCTGGCAAACTACTATCGGAGGTTCATCCTTGAATTTAGCATTCACGCTCAGCCTTTGAACCAGTTGTTCCGGAAGGACCAAAGTGGCACTTGACAGAGAAGCAACATATTTCTTTCCAGTTTCTGAAGGATTCCCTTAAGCAACACAGGGTGCTCGAGATGGCCAATAATCACAGGTCGTTCCTCCTTTACACTGATTGTAGCCGGTTTGGATTGGGAGTTGTTTTAGCACTACTGGATGATGCGGGGGCAGAATATGTGGTCGCTTATGCAAGTAGAAGTAAGAACCGAGCGGAGGGGAATTATAGCAGCTACCACGGGAAATTACTCGTAGCTGGTTAGGCCACCCAACATTTCAGACCATATCTTTACGGAGTTCACTTCACTCTGATTACACATCACCAACCTCTTAAGTGGATTATGGAGAACACTAAGCTAACTGGCAAGCTTGCCTGATGGGTGCTAATTTTGCAACAATATGATTTTGACATAATCCACCAGGCCAGAGAAATCTAGGGGAATGCCGACGGAATTAGCAGAAATCTTGACCCTTCCACCTGAGATTCTACCAAGGCCCTGTCATGCCGTAAGACGTTGGCGGGTATTATTGATCCAACTCATACTAATTGTGTCTTTGTGATGTAACAGGTTTGTACGGTAGCATACGGCTTGAAGTACGGGCAGGATAGAAACTTGATTATGTACTCATGTATGGTATGGAGTGAACGCTGTACGGAACCCACATGGAATTGGGCTGCGGTACGGCATTGGATGTTCATAACTCAACGGCTCCAAACGTGACAAATGTCAAAGTCATGGACCCTCGGAGGTTCATGCATTTATTTTTGCTTAGCTTAGGGAGGGTTTTTATCCTCGAGGTGTAGATGTAAGGCATCCCGAGGCGGCCAGGCAGCGGCCGTCTCTAGAACTGGCAGCGTTTGAGCATAGAAACCTGCACGCTCAGAGACACATAGAAATTAGTGTAGCTGTACGGTTAGTGAAACTCTGAGACCTCCATTGGCCCTTAGAGTAGGCAGATCCAAAGAAGCTAATCTAGATAGTGCCGACTCTTAACTTGATATAAACCCAAATGACTGACCCCTTGACAGTCAGAACCCCAATATAGCTTCACCCCTGTGAAATAAGACTTTCTGTGTGTTTAGTTCCACCACAGAATGCAAAGTTAGAATATGAGATTTGGACACATTCACCCACTTTGAATTTCTCTTAGAAATGCAGCCACCTTGGCAGACAAAAAATCTGACAACTACACCGCTGTGTAGCCTAGACTCCCCTGAATCCGCAGCAAAAAGAATCAGTGAAAATGGTCAAATAAATTGATATTTATGGCTGGCCAAAGTTTTCCATTTATACAAGGTGCTCTCTGGGAGAGGGAGCTACCTACCCAAAATTTTCTAAGTCTTATTCCCCCTCTTAAACTCTATCTACTGAAGTACGGCACCAACCAAATTAGTGTGTCGTACAGAAAAGTACATGTGGCGGTGTACTTTCTATACGGTCATTGTACAACGTGGCCAAAATGTCGACACGTGTCAAATCAAGATTTATTCCCGTAATCTCCGGATTTCCCGTAATCCAATGTTTTCACGCCACGTGTCATCTAACATGGCAAAGACCGTAAAATGCCAAAAGTACCTCTTCCGTGATCGCGGCGCCTATCGCGGGCGTCCGATAAAAACCGGCTTTAAACCTAGCTGTTGAAATTCGACGCGCGGTATTTGTTTCGCTATCGAAACAAATGCTTGGTATCCGTTCAGTCCCCATATCGTACTCCGTACTAAATCAAACTTTATCTATGCACTAAGTATCTATTCTATGATAAACGAATTAATCCACGTGTAACAATTTATATATTTATCAAACCCTATATATCGTAATATTAGTCATAGACTTAACAGTTAGAGCTAACGTTTACTGTAACTTGACAGACGGCAAGAACAAGGGTCAACTCCTGGGTCCGTCAAGTACCTTTTGGGAAAATCTACCTAATCCACCTTTCTTTGCTAGTGAGCTTTGGCAGCCATGGCTCTAGCTCCCTATCTAGCCTTTAGTGACTACAATAAGTGTGGGGGCTTGGAGAAGGGAGTCAGGGACAGACTTCCTTTGCTCTTTTTCTATAAAGACCTAGGAAATACTCAAATATCAACAAGGATTAAGCATATTATGATTTAGTGGCATTTTGTGAGAGATTTAGTAAATGCTGGTGAAATTGAGTTCGTTTTTGTGCCAACTGGTGAAAAAGCGACATGTTAACAAAGGTTGCTATGTATAATGTCTTTGAAAACAGAAGGCGTACGATAGGATTATTTTGAGTTAGGTCAAGATTTAGTGTAGATTCAACATTGAAAGGGGGATTGTTAGGATTTTCAATTGTTGAATCTTTAGTTCACGTAATGTTGGTTCGTATTTAGTGTGGTTTAGATTTGGTCGTGCGTTAGTTTGTGTACTAAGTTTTGTTCCATTTAGAACTCCGTGCATCGGTACGCGGATTTGGTTTTGTTTTGTTTACTTCGATGTAGTATTTTGTGCGTGTATTTTCACACGTACACGATGAGATTTGATTCAATTTATTTTTATTTCGTTTGACTTCTAGATTAGTAGTTTTAGAAGCTTTGTTTTGGGCGACGTACGTCTAGTATGTTCATTTTGCGTTAGCTAGGTTGTTCATACAAGACTTTTGTCAATTTCGATTTCTAATAGTTTCATTTTGTTTTGTACCACATTTGCGTCTAAGTACATTTAGACACTTTTAAAGTTAGTGTTCTAGATTGTTTCCACGGCAAAGTTAAAAAGCCATCGTGTGAGTTAGATATTATACAACTAGAAAGAAAAATTAAGAGTGAATTAAAAATCAATCAAAAGTTAATTAAAGAAGAATAAATTAAAAGAAATGTAATGTTTAACGATTGAGTTAATATGAGTTTATTTTATTGAGTATTCAATTTGCCTCTATCTTGCACTATGAGTTATCAATTTGTTGTAATGTTTGATTTCATTTTAATTTCGCTTGCGCATTGATACATTTAAGTATTTGTGAGCGCGTTCAGATTGACTTTTATTCCTATCAATTTGTACCTAGTTAATTTGGAGACGAAAATCAAATCCCTCATTACACCCTGGTTTTTGGTGGGTGGAGGGAATGGTAGATTGGTGGAGAAACTTGGGGGGAGAGAGAGAAAGTAGGAGAATTAGTGGGTGAGGTATGGTAAATTTCTCTAGTATTTGTTCGTGGAATTTTGGATTGTGTCGTTAGCAACAATAAAAGAAGCAACAATGAGAGCTTCGGAGACAACATTCTGTCGAACTCAACTATAGTTGATAATAATAAAAAGATTTTTGGTCTATATCTTGATGTTAAGTAAAAATATGCATTATTTTTTTTGGCATAAAAAGTCGGTCCTTGTAATTTTTTATAAATAGGAGATCATGGTCTTAGACAATTTAACAAAGGGAGTACGTCTTAGTAAAAAGAAAGGTGGAACGCAACTAAAAGAAATATATGTTATTTTAGCACGGGCAATGTTCATAAGCAATCTTTTTTGAAAGAAAGTAAGTGCATAACAAATACAGTACAAAAACACTAACACCTCATAGGAGCCAATGCGGGTAGTGTCACTTAGTGGAAAGAAAAACGTGTTAACTAGAACGGATGATTGGTCCAGATGCACTAACCTATACTTTTTAAAACACTAGTACGCATTTACATGATGCACTAACCTATACTTTTTAAAACACTAGTACGCATTTACATGTTGCCTGGAGAATTAAAGGCAACCATTTCTATACAAATTATATGTTACGATTATTGGGAGAATCGGCAGATCAGCCGAAATTATGTTTTGGTTCGATGTGAAGAATCGGTCCTCTGCGGATTTGTTGACGTTTGGGTTTGCGTGGCGCGATTCGATTTTGAGATTGGTTTCACGATTTGCATCGGAGCACCTTTGGTTCGTTTAATGTACGGTGGTTCAGTACAAGCCGGTACCAGTGCATTGTATATTTATGTGTGATGGTTCAGTTTGATTTCGTCTGTTTTGTATTGTCTTGAACGGCGACTGTATTATTAAGTGCGACATACGCTTCTTGTTTGTTTTAGTGCGTTCTACATGTCTAGTTCGTTTTAGTGCGCGTCACTTTGTTTCGGCGCTTGAATGTCTTGTGAGGCGCATGTGCGCCAGTGGACTTTGGCGCCCTCGTCTGTTTTTAGTTAGTGGAGTATGTGGTCATGAGTTGTTGGTGTTGAAAAGGTATGTTAGCGTGTGTTACTATCAGTTTAGAATGCAATCTGTTGAGATGCACCATGTGTCTTAAAGAGTGACACATTAAGATGTAGAGAGAAGAAGACTTAAGGAAGGAGGGAAGAATTGCAAAAGAGAGAGGTTGTTATTGAGAAAGCTTTTTCTTAATATATTGATATTTGGCCGACATGATATCTTGTGAGTTGTGAGTGTTATTTATTCGTGAGAATGTTTAGCCAAAGCTTCCGCCGTGAGATTTAAATTTTTATTTGTGAGCATCTCTGTGAGCACTTAAATCGATTCTTAATAATTAGTATCGGCGCAGGTTAGTGCTCCATTTTTCATTTTTCCAGAAAAGATGCTTCAGTTTTTTAGTGGGAAGTAAGAATGAGTTTGAAGGATCTTTTCTGCCGAATCCCTTGAAGAATCGCAATTCAAATGGTCGGCTCAAAAGTTCCCAGGATGAATTGCTAAATTTTATGAGGGGGAAAGAAAAAAATGAACAGGAGGAATTAGAATAATGTTTCAGTTTTGAAAGAAGATAAACTTGACGAGGTGGAGATTGAGATCAGAAGACGAAGGAGGATAAAGAAAGGAGAAATCAGATTTTTTACTTCCTGCTTGAAGTAGAAATGTTTCTCTTTCATGTTGGCCAGGACAAGGATTTCGGAAGTGTTATTTTCTCCTGAAATGCCTTTCTGTGTGCTTTGGGAGAGTGGATGCCGATTTAGTATGGCATGCAACTTCAAGGTTGAGCTGCAAATAGTTCAAGTCTTGTGACGAAGGAATTTTATCTCGATTTGACAGGAAATTAGGTAAAAGAATAATCTTAAAAAAGAGAAAATGAGTAAAGAAAAAAGAGATGTAAAGAAGCAGTAAAGGTGACTGAGAAGGTGAAGAGGAAAGTGAAGAGGTTGCAGAGAAGTCCAATGAGGAGAAATATCGAATTGAAAAGAGTATGGAGATTTGTGTTTGATTGTGGTAAAGGTGCTTCTATGAAAGTAGGTGGAAGTGCCAAATAGAAATTTTGGAGTTTGGAGGATAGCGAGGTGAAGAATTGCAATGAAGAGGAGTGAAAAGGGGTTGATGAGTGAAAGTGAGGAGAAAAAGTGAAAGGAAGAAACGAAAACGAAGAGAAATATTTTGTACAGTTAAACTGTACGATTCATTCGTACGGAAAGTGAATGTGCTCACAATTAATGTAGGCGTTCAATGTGGTGTTTCATTTGTGTTAGTGTAACTGGTATTGTACCGTGTGTACATGAAGTCTCAGTCCCTTTTGACAATAAAATTTTGAGAAGGAAGAGGAGAAGTTCCGTATTGGAACAAGGTCGGTATTTCGCCGGTTGTTTCCGTCGTTTTCTGACATTGTCAGGCGCCGAACTTTGGTGTGGCAGTTGTGTTCGTTTGGGGTACTTAGTTAGTACCTTCGTGGTGACACCTTGCAATATTGGCGATGAGTTTAGAAGTACGGAAAAACTGTTCGAGTGTTACAATGAAGCCTAAATTGGTGCGGCGATTACCTATATTGTTGTGGATTAGTACAATTGTTGTGGAGTATCATTGACGTAGCTGTTTGTACAGTTGCTAATGAAAGAGGAGTTGAAATTAAGTTTGATTTGGTGTGACGGTTGCAAGTTCGTGAGGAGATCATTTTCATGCCTCCTGAAATAGATTACGATTACATGAATTGTTGTGGATTAATACAAACGGCGTGGAGATTTGTTCATTCAAGCGTATCTGTCATTGAGGAGAAATCATTCCGTACAAGTCGTCAATCGAATGCCTCGTGTACTTTGGAGGATGAACAATGCGGGCGGTGACCGCATTGGACGTCCTCATGTATCGTCATGCGAGGAGTTATTATTTGACGACCAAGCAATCTTTTTGTACCTTTTTGGTACGATTGATTTGGGGTTCGTCTTTATGTTTGGAGTTTTTTGGATATTAGTTTGCCGGAAATTTTGGCGACTACAGTACTGCACTTTTTGCGTCGTTATATTTTGGTGGACATGGAATTATCTCAATTCTGTTTATGCAGATTTTTTGGTACTTTATTAGTACCATGTGTACGAGGATTTATATTGATGAAGAAATTATTTGAACAATTTCATTATGATGGAGCTTAGGACGCGAAGCTATTATTTTACATTGACGTGGACTTGCGACGTGGATTTCCGATTTTGATTTCAAGATTTCATCATAGATTACACTGATAAGAATAAGATTCAATCGGAATGCGCTCACAAATATTTAAATTTCTCAATGCAAAAGCGGATTTAAAATGAAATCAAACATTACAACAAATTAATAACCCATAGTCCAAGATAGAGACAAATTGAATACTCAATAAAATATACTCATATTTGTTATATTAAAAAGTAAATTCCGCGCGTCAAGACAGTTCGTGCGTAGTTACTCATTGGATTTAATATAGAAGTTTGAATTGATTCACGGGTTAGGGGAACGAACGTATGGATTTACCTAAACTGACGTAAAAGACTCATTTAGTGGTGTGAACAAGCATTGAGAAATGGACTGCGGATAACGAAGCGATCCGATGTGGAATAAACGAAATGTTGAAATATGTGCCGCTGGTATGGCGCGACTGCGACGCGGAAAAGACAACGCAGTTGCGGTTATTTTGGATATGATCCATATAGACAACGCAGCTGACGTAGCTGCGGATAATATGAACATGATCGGGTACGGGACAACACAACTGCAATTGGTATGAATCAAGTCGGCAGACGAAGATTCACAAGAAAATCTAAGTAGCTAAGCAAGTTGACGCCTAGTATGAGGATTTTGCGGAGAGGTCGGTGTAAATGTTTTGTACAAATGAAGTTTGTCTTTTAGCTAATTAGTTTATTAGTGTAGATTTGTTCATTCTGACATACCTCAAATTGTTCAGGTATACTCACAATAGTTTAGGTAGATGGTAGATACCGTAAAGCTGGTATGCCTCTGTACATTCAGTTGTGAACTCTGGGAGTATAATTTGTAGAACTTAGAGTATTTTGAATTTCACAGCTGAGTTAATCAAAGACGTGGCTGATTGTTTTTCAGCAACTTTGGCCTCTTAGTGTTATCACTCTCATCGTTAAGTTGATGTGAAACTTTGTGGGTGTATAGTCTAATCTAGAAACTATATGTGTGTGCAGTTTGAGTCTTTTTTGTTGTTTCTATAGAATTCTGTGAGAAGTCTACTTGGTTAGTTTGGTAAGCTATTAAATGTTTTTGGGAAACTCTGAAGCTCATATCTTTTGGATGCCTTTGTGGATTGGGCTGTAAATTTCGAAGATTACAATGTCTAAGATATACTGCATATTGGTGTAGTTTGAGGAGAGTTTGTTTATTGTGGAGGAATCTGTGT
The DNA here is from genome assembly GCA_037447655.1 of Zygnema cylindricum. Lineage (NCBI taxonomy): Eukaryota > Viridiplantae > Streptophyta > Zygnematophyceae > Zygnematales > Zygnemataceae > Zygnema > Zygnema cylindricum. The sequence continues at coordinate 218,903 of JBBHKE010002283.1, forward strand.
TGTCTGATACACATTTGTTTTGGGGGTAGTTTGTGGTGCTTCCGAGACTTATCCATGGCTGAAATAGGCTATGGACAACAGGTTATGGGTCCACACCCATGGCTACCCATATTCCATGGATCTAAATATCACTAGTGGAAAAGTGTGCTCGAGAGCTACTTCGAGATGATGTAACTAATGGATGTGGTGGACGACACTTTGGCCGAAACATCAAATGAATGGAAAAAGAAAAATCATGAGTGTCTAAGGGTTACCAAGAACTCCTTAACTGAGAATTTAGTAATGTCATACCTAAGTTTTAAAAGGGAAGCTGAATTATGGAAGAGCTTAGAATGTATGTATGCAAAGACGACTTTATATCATTGGCTTAGTAGTGTTACCAAAATAGTTGAACACAAGTATGTAGGAGGTAGTATGGAGAAACACTGTATTGACTTACAGGTATTATTTGCAGAAAATGATTTGGCAGGAGGAAACCTTATAAATGCTCAACAAGCTCCCTTGTCAATGAGAAGCCTACTGAAGAATATAAGAGTGCACTAGATCGATTGACTTTTATTGATAAAAAGGATTAGAGTTTAACTGTAGTTAAACAAGATGTTATAGATAAAGAGGCTAATACAAAGGTTTTATAAAGTGAGAGGAATATAAAGAAATTTAAGTATGTGTTTCAGAAAATTAAAAGTAATAGTGAGTTTGGAGATCAACCTAAGAATTGTTTTTACTGTTATGATAGAGGACATACCTTTAGGGTATGTCCGTCATATAAAAGTGTCTGTGTTACAGGGAATTTTAGAGATGGATGGGACAACAACCTAGTTCGTCCTCAATAAGAAGGGAATTATGTGCCTTCGTGAGTGAGAGACAAGACTCGACCGATGACAAAAGACATACACCGTGTGTTGACAATTTATTTACCTACCGACCTTCTATGTTATTCGGAATGAGGTGAAAGAGGTGACAGAAAAGGATTCGGTTGCTGTCAGTATTTCCTATGACAGATTGGTGAGTGACACAAACTTACTAAAAGAAAATGCAACTAAAATACGAGAAGTTGAAAACAGTGAAAAACATATGGAAGTGGAAAAGACTGGAAAAGTTTTTGTCACCAAAGATAGTGAGGAGAAAGAAGAGAGTGGAAAAGACTCGATTTGTGTGAATCTTTCTCGTGATAGATTGGTGTGTGAAGATGACATACAAAGAGAAGAGATTCTTGAAGAAAAGGTAGTTAGAGAAGTAAACTTAAAATTGGCTAAAGAAAATTCTTTAGAAATAGAGAACATTGAAGTGAAAACAGAACTTAGAGAAGTGCAAAGAGAAAATGAAAAGATAGAAAATAGTGAATTCACACAAAATTGAAAATTAACTTCAAAAGTGGAAAATATTGTGGATTTAAAAATTAATGAACTCAGCAAAAAACCGGTAGAGTATGTTAAGAAAATGAGGCTAAGGAAGGAGGTTTATGTGAGCAGAAAAGGTCATAAATTTGGAGGAATATTGAAATAAGAAAGAATACTAGGAAGAAGAAAGAGCAGCTAATTGGAAAGGGGATTAGAATGAATATATTGAGAATGCATACACTTAAAAGAAGTGGCAGATCTATGGAAAAAGAACAAAAGTTAGTGAGAGAAACCACACTTTAGAGAGGTAATGGGAAAGGAAACCATGGAAAAACTACAAAGTCTACGAACAGATTAGGAAGTCATAAGAAAACAAGAAAAAGTTACTGATTGCGCAGAAATAGTTGGAGAAGAAACATGTTACAAAATGGATCACACCGAAGAAAGCAAACGGCAAAGTTGAGAGAATATGTGACGGGAAAATGGGGAGACTTAAACGACTTTTAAGGAAACTTTAAGAGAATTTGGTGCAGCAGCATCAGTAACCTATATTGAAGGAAGCAGAAGGAGTGGAAGTATCTAACAAGGAGAATAGGCAGCAACCGTTTGATAAAAGTGTGTAAGAGATAGATTTTTCACAGATTTTATAACATGGTTAAGTGAAGAATATAAGTGGCAATTTGGATTTGTTAGAGAGGTGTTTTAGCATTAACTCAAGGGATAGTTTGGCGTTTATAGCATATGAGGAGCTTTTACGGGACAAATTTTGCAAAAGGGCGGTTTTTCAAAAAGGCGAAGGTTGGGAAATGGCAAAAGGTAGGAGGAGCAGTGGCGACATCAGCAAAAGCATAGGTGATGTGTTTTTTTGCTAAGTTTTGAATGATGAGTAGTAGAGGTTGTAAAGGAGAATTTTCATTCCCTAAATATTTTTACATCCTTGCTTTTGTATGTACCTCCATTATAGTAGAAAGATCTGTAGACAAAGTGGAGAACTAAGTCTAAAGCTTTAGGAGAGTGTTGAATTTGAAAGCTTTAGTTCTCAGCATATGAGGCTGCGAGGGGGAAGTTAAGGTTAGAGTGGAGCAGCTGTTAGGGCTGCGATGTCAAAGTAGCGCAGCATGGCAGCAGAGCATTACACGCTGCATATTGCATTCAAACTGGGCTGCGATGTCAAAGTAGCACAGCATAGCAGTACACGTTGCATATTGTATTCAAACTGGGTTGCGATGTCAAACTAGCGCAGCATTGCAGTATAGCATTACACGGTGCATATTTTTCCGGATGCACGAAACTAAATTTTAGAGAATTTTGGATATGATCCGTACAGACAACGCAGCTGACGCAGCTGCGGGTAATATGAATATGATCTGGTACGTGACAAAACAACTGCGATAGGTATGAATCAAGTCGGCGAACGACGATTCATAAGAAAACTTAAGTAGCTAAGCAAGTTAACGCGTAGTATGCGGATATTGTGGAGATGTTGGTGTAAATATTTTGTACAACATAAGTTTGTCTTTTTGCTAATTAGTTTATTAGTGTAGATTTGTTCACTCTAACATACCTCAAATTATTCGAGTATACTCATAATAGTTTAGGTAGATGGTAGATACCGTACAACTGGTATGCCTATGTACATTCAGTAGTGAACTCTCGCAGTATAACTTGTAGAACTTAGAGTATTTTGATTATCACAACTAAGTCAATCAAAGAGATGGAAGACTATTTTTCTTCAACTTTAGCCTGTTAGTGTGATCACTCTGATTTTAACTTTGAGGTGAAACTATGTGGGTGTATATTATTATCTAGAAACTTTATGTGTTTGTAGTTTCAATCTGTTCTGTTATTTCTATAGAATTATTTGAGGAGTCTACTTGGTTAGTTTGGTAAGCTGTTAAAGGTTTTTGGGAAACTCTGCAGCTCATATCTTTTGGATGCCTTCGTGGATTGGGCTATAACTTTTGAAGATTACAGTCTCTAAGGTATATTGCATATTGGTGTAGTTTGAGGATAGTTTGTTTAGTGTGGAGTAATCTGTGTTGTGTGAAACACAACTATTTTGGGGGTAACCTGTGGTGCTTCCGAGAGTAATCCATGGCCGCAATAGGTTATGGACAACAAGATTAACTCAATCGTTAAAATTACACTTTTCTTAATTCATTTTTTTTTAATTGACATTTGATTGAATCTTAATTCACTCTTAATTTTTCTTTCTAATTGTATTATATCTAACTCACACGATGGCTTTTTAACTTTGCCGTGGAAACAATCTAGAACACTAACTTTAAAAATGTGTAAATGTACTTAGACGCAAATTTGGTACAAAACAAAATGAAACTATTAGAAATCAAAACTGACAAAAGTCTTGTACGAACAATGTAGCTAACGCAAAATGAACATACTACACGTACTTCGCGCAAAACAAAACTTTTGAAACTACTAATCTAGAAGTCAAAAGAAACAAAAACAAATTGAATCAAATCTCATCGTGTACGTGTGAAAATACACGCACAAAATACTACATCGAAGTAAACAAAACAAATCCGAATCCGCGAATCGATGCACGGAGTACTAAATGGAACAAAACTTAGTACGGAAACAAACGCGCGACCAAATCTAAACCACACTAAATACGAACCAACATTACGTGAACAAAAGATTCAACAATTGAAAATCCTACCAATTGTTGTTTTACAACCACCGGTGCAGGTGGAGGAGCAGCAGTAGTAGTATAAGTAGACATGATACACTCTCAGAAGCTATCAAGAATCCTACCTAACAGCTGTTCTTAAGTGCTCACCACTTCTTATACAATTATCCAAACCTCACAACACTCTATTAGAATATAGAGTACAATAAACACTGATAACTCCCAAAGTTATAGCACAATTGACCCGACAACACTCAAGATATAATACTCAGAAGTTTCCCAAAAACTGTCTGCAGTTTTACTACTTAGAAGTCTGGATACATTATATGTTATGAGTCCTAAGTCTTATATTTCTGTTGTACCGGCAATACCAGTGTACCTGAGAGGTACGTCAAGCTGCCAAGCTAATATTAAGCTACCACTGAGCTACCACTGTGCTACCACTGAGCTACCACTAAGTTACCATTGAGCTACCATTGAGCTACCCACTAAGTTACCACTGAGTTCCCACTAAGTTGACTAAAATCATATTTATCGCAGTTTCTCTAAATTGTACAGAATCACATTAAGAATATCAGACGTTGCGTTGTCCGTACGGACCATATCAAATATAATCGTGGTTGCCTTGTCTTGTCTGTGTTGTAGCTTCGCTGCTGCGCTGCTCTGCTGCTCCGCTGCTCTGCTGCTGCGATGCTTTGCTGTATAGCAGCTGCTCTGCTGTATAGCTGCTACGCTGCTCTGTCTGTATAGCAGCTGCGCTGCTTTGTCTGTAAAGCAGCTGCGCTGCTCTGAGCCTCAAAGCTTTCCAAAAAGACAACACTCCCCTAAAGCTTTAGACTCAGTATCCCGGCGCAGATGCGGTGATAAACTAGCGCAGCATCGCAGCATAACAATATAGCAATTAGCAAGTCACCCAGTCCCACATCTCACAATGGTGGAATTATCGCAGAGTGGCAGTATAGCAGTGCAGCAATTCAACTATTCACTTAATCCCACTGCGTCCCTACAATAATTCAGCTTAGGAGCAGGAAGGGCTTTAGTGAGCATATCAGCAATCATTTTTGCATCTGGCAAATAACTTAATTTAATCACTCTAGAGTACACCTTTTCTCTTACAAAGTGTAATCGTACATCCATGTGCTTGCTTTTGAAGTGATGACTCGGGTTAGAAGCAATGGCAATGGCAGCCTGGTTATCACACCAGATCACCTGTAGACAACCTTGCATGTATCCTAGTTCTTGTAACATGGATTTTACCCATAAGAGTTCTTTGAGGGCCGAGCTTGCTGCCATATATTCTGACTCCATTGTCGACTGTGCTGTAACCTTTTGAAGTTTGTTGCTCCAACAGCAAGTACCGTTCCGAATTTGTAGAATAAATCCTGTGGTGGATTTCCGGCTTGGCATGTCGCCATAGCTTGCATCACTCCATGTTTGCAGCTTGACTTCTCCTCCGCCTAGAGTGAGTTTGAGATCTTTAGTTCCTGCCAAATATCTTAAGACTCTCTTTGCTGCATCAAGATCAGATTTTCTCGGATTTTCTAGACTCCTACTCAGTACCCCGACTGCTGCAGCAATGTCAGGACGGGTACAGTTCATGAAGTATATTAAGCTTCCCACTATCTGTCTATAAGGTATTATTGTCATAGGATCATTCTCCCCTGATTCTAAATACTCGCTAACAATGACACCTGGTTCTGTCTCTTCTCCCTCTAACTTCTGCCGAAACTCCATTAGAGTTAAACATCCTTTTGCCCCCCGCATTGCGTACTCATCTAACATGTTTCCAATAGCCTCTTTTTGAGTCAATTTTATTATTTTCTTATTTCTGTCCCTCTCTACCTGGATACCCAAAATATATTTTGCCTCACCGAGGTCTTTCATCTCGAACCGTGAGTTTAGAGCAGTTTTGATTTTGTTAATTTTAGCCATTGATTTACTAATTAATAGCAAATCATCTACATATACTGCTATATACACTATCCTATTTTCACCCTTTAGAACGTAGACAGAGTGATCAGAACTTATCCTTTGAAATCCTAGACTAGTCAAGAATTCATCAAGCTTTATATTCCACTGTCTGGGGGCCTGTTTTAGGCCGTACAAAGATTTTAGCAACTTGCATACTAAGTGCTATTTTCCTGGTTCCACATACTTTTCAGGCTGCTGCATGTAAATGGTCTCTTCTAGTTCTCCATGCAAAAAGGCCGTTTTTACATCCATCTGATGAATTTCTATATCTTCTATATCAGCTAGGGACAACAAAATCCTAACTGTTGGAAATCTTATAACCGGAGAAAATGTTTCTTCAAAATCGATTCCTTCCTTTTGATTGTACCCATTCGCCACAAGTCTGGCCTTATAGCGTTCAATGGTGTTATCGGGATTTAACTTCACCTTGAATACCCATTTGCTGCCGATCGCTTTTCGGTCTGGGGGAAGGTCTACGAGCTCCCATGTTTGAGCCTCCATGATCGACTTTATTTCGTCGTTTGCCGCCTCAATCCAGTGATTCCGCTCTGGTGATGAGAAGGCCTCTTGGATGGTCAAGGGCTCCCCTGAGACTGCCGAGTAGGCAAAGTGAGAGCTTGCTTGCAGGCGGCTACTGGATCTTCTTCCCCCCGGAAATTCTGAGGCTGAGATCGTCGGATGGCGCGCATTGCGCTGATTGCGCTGATTGCGCTGGTTGCGATCCGTGTCTTGCTGATTGCGCTGGTTGCGATCCGTGTGTATTGATTGCTCTTGGTCCGTCTGGACCCGAAGTTGGTGAGGAAGTTGGAGAGAGTATGACTCCTGAGTCATTACCGGAGTTTGTGGAATCTGCGGGACAATTTCCTGCATGCTATCTAAGATGACATACTCCTGTACTTTTTGTTGCTTTTGCTGTTTTGTCATTTGAAATAATTCTATGGAGTCTAGTTCATCCTTAACACTGATGTTTCCAGCTACAACTAATTTCTGCCTTTCAAACACAAAAACTCTATAACCTTTCGAGTGATCATCATATCCTAACAAAATACCCGGTAATCCCTTCGGTTCCATTTTCCATCTATTTGTAGACGTATCCAATATAAAGCATTGACTACCAAAGACCTTGAAATGGCTAACATCTGGTTTGCTACCTGTCCAGATTTTGTAAGGAGTTGTTTCTACCGATCTTGATCCTATCCTATTTTTAATATAAACTGCACAATTTAGAGCCTCAGCCCAAAATTTCGGATCCACATTTTTATCTGCGAGCATAGATCTAGAGCTTTCCGTGAGAGTTCTATTCAGCCTTTCCCACACCCCATTTTGTTCCGGTGAATATGGAACAGTCAATAGATGACTAATGCCTTCCTCGAGTAAAAAGGTTTCAAATTCTTTCGATGTATATTCACCACCATTGTCCGATCTGAGCTGCAAAATAGGTAAATTATGAAGTTTTTCAGCCCATGCTTTATAGTGTTTGAAGTGACCAAACACTTCACTCTTCTCCTTCATGAAGTAAACTTTTGTAAACCTGGAGAAATCATCCGTGAAGGTGACCATGTATTTCATCCCCCTTGCAGATGGAACCTTCGCAGGACCAAAAACATCCGAATGAATTTGTTGCAGCAGTTTCGTTGACCGATGCTCAGACTCCTTAGGAAATGGTAATCGCTGGATTTTGCCTAAAGCGCAACCATCACAGGTTTTGACCGGCTCATATGTGAGTGATACACCCTCTATTTTTCTAGCAAGGACCATTTTCCTCAGACTATCATAGTTTACATGGCCTAATCTTTTATGCCACAACTCATCTGAGTGCAAAACACCGGAGTACAAAACATCATTTTCCTTTGTATTAGCCATATCCATGCGATACATCTTGCTACTATCTCTAGTACCTGTAATTGCAACCTTTCCGTTTTTGCTAACAACCTGCCGACCGTTTTTCAAACTAACCTCAAAGCCTTTACTCTCTACCAACGATGTAGAAAACAGATTTTTCTTAAAGTCAGGCACAAATAAGACATTGTGAAGATTCCTTTCAATTGCTTTTCCATCCACATCAACTTGCAATGACACATCACCCATTGCACGAGTTTGGACACTCATTCCACAGGCATAATAAATATTTTTCTCCGGCGATGCATTCAGATTTTTGAAGATGGCCTTGTTCCAACACATATGGGCTGACGCTCCTGTATCCATAATCCATCCAGGGTCCTTTGCGCCTTCCATTGCTGCCGCCATAGCGAATAGATCCGTGTCCTCATCAGAAAATGTCAGAGTCTCGTCTTGGAGTGATGAAGAAGCTGAAAACACTGCATTTCCACAAGGTGTAAGCCTCGTGAAGCTTTTGTAAATCTGACTTTGTTGCCATCCCGGCCTGTATAAACCTGTATCGTTAGCTTGTTTAAGTTTAGGACAGAATTTGTATCCATGACCTCTCTCACTACAATAAAAACATGCATTGTTTGATTGTCTATTTCCACCCTGATTAAACTCTCTGAACTGGGTAAACTGATTACGTTGCTGATTAAATTGACCTTTCTTCCCAAATTCTGAATTAAAGGCCTCTACTTGCTCAACATTGAGAATGTTAGATGTAGCTTCCTCCTCTAGTAAAATATTAATGGCTAACTGTAAAGTCCAGCTAGCTTTATCTTTCTGTTTGAGCATGTCAGATCCTCCTTTGATACTACGAGAGAGACCCCGCATGAGCAACGCTGCCTGTTGAAACTGAGGAAACACCCCAGCAGCACAAGCATGTGCATCTACAAGAATACGAAATTTGTTAGAATATTCAGCCATTGTACCGCCAGTGTACTTATAGTCCCAAATTTTTCCAGCCAATAGATGCTCTTCTTGAACATTAGCTTTTTCATTATGACTTTTAATGGACTTCCAGATATCAATTGCCTTTTTCATTTTGATCCGAGACATAGCTAAGTCCTCAAATATACAAAATTTCAAAATAGACCGAGCCTGCATATTTTTCTTAGACCATGACGGATCAGATTCATCCAGCGAACCATCCAGTACATCCAAAAGATTGACATTTTCAAAATGTGTCTCCACCATATCCGCCCAGTAAACATACTTATCCCCGGAAAAGATAGGAATTCTTGATGAAAGGCCCATAACCTGTTGTTCTACAACCACCGGTGCAGGTGGAGGAGCAGCTGTGGTAGTAGAAGTAGACAGGATACACTCTCAGAAACTATCAAGAATCCTACCAAACAGTTGTTCTTAAGTGCTCACCACTTCTTATACAAGTATCCAAACCTCACAAAACTCTATCAGAATATAGAGTAAAATAAACACTGATAACTACCAAAGTTATAGAACAATTGACCCGACAACACTCAAGATATAATACTCAGAAGTTTCTCAAAAACTGTTTGCAGTTTTACTACTTGGAAGTCTGGATACATTAAATGTTATGAGTCCTAAGTCTTATACTTGTGTTCTACCGGCAATACCAGTGTACCTGAGAGGTACGTCAAGCTCCCAAGCTAATACTAAGCTACCACTGAGCTACCACTGAGCTACCACTAAGCTACCATTGAGCTACCACTGAGCTACCCACTAAGTTACCACTGAGTTCCCACTAAGTTGACTAGAATCGTATCTATCGCAGTTGCTCTATCCTGTACATAATCACATTAAGAATATCAGACGTTGCGTTGTCCGTACAGACCATATCAAATATAATCGTGGTTGTCTTGTCTTGTCTGTGTTGCAGCTTCGCTGCTGCGCTGCTCTGCAGTATAGCAGGTGCTCTGCAATATAGCAGCTGCGCTGCTCTGTCTGTAAAGCAACTGCGCTGCTTTCTCTGTAAAGCAGCTGCGCTGCTTTGAGACTGAAAGCTTTCCAAAAAGACAACAACAATCCCCCTTTCAATGTTGAATCTACACTAAATCTTGACCGAACTCAAAATAATCCTATCATAGGCCGTATGTTTTCAAAGACATTATACATAGCAGCCTTTGTTAACATCTCGCTTTTTCACCCGTTAGCACAAAGACGAACACAAATTCACCAGCATTTACTAAATCTCTCACAAAATGCCACTAAATCCTAATATGCTTAGTCCTTGTTGATATTTGAGTATTTTCTAGGTCTTTATAGAAAAAGAGCAAAGGAAGTCTGTCCTTGACTCCCTTCTCCAAGCCCCCACACTTGTTGTAGTCACTAAAGGCTAGATAGGGAGCTAGAGCCAGGGCTGCCTAAGCTCACTAGAAAAGACAGGTGGATTAGGTAGATTTTACCAAAAGGTACTTGACGGACCTAGGAGTTGATCTTCGTACCTGCCGTCCGTCAAGTTACCGTAGATGTTGGCTCTAACCGTTAAGTCTATGACTAATATTACGATATATAGGGTTTGAGAAATATATAAATTGTTATACGTAGATTAATTCGTTTAACGGAGAATAGATACTTAGTGCATAGATAAAGTTTTATTTAGTACAGAGTACGGTATGGGGACGGAACGGATACCACGCATTTGTTTCGATGGCGGAACAAATACCGCGTGTCAAATTTCAGCGGCTATGATTATTGCCGGTTTTGAACGGACGACCGCGATAGGCGCCGCGATCACGGAAGAGGTACTTTGGCGTTTTACGGTCTTTGCCACGTCAGATGACACGTGGCGTGAAAACATTGGATTACGGGAACTCCGGAGATTAATGGAACAAAGCCTGATTTGACACATGTCGACAGTTTGGCCATGTTATACATTGGCCGTACAAAAAGTACACCGCCACCTGTACTTTTCTGTACGACTCAATAATTTGATTAGTGCCGTACTTTAGTAGATAGAGTTTAAGAGGGGGAATAGTACTTAGAAATTTTGGGTAGGTAACTGCCTCTCCCAAAGAGCACCTTGTATAAATGGAAAACTTTGGCCAGCCATAACTATCAATTTACTTGACCATTTTCATAAAAATCTTTTTTCTGTGGATTAAGGGGAGTCGAAGCTACACAAGGGTGTAGTCAATCAGAGTTTTTGTCTGCCAAGGTGGATGCATTTCTAAGGGAAATTCAAAGTGGGTGAATGTGTCCAAATCACATATTCTAACTTTGCATTCTGTGGTGGAACTGAGCACACACAAAGTGTTATTTCACAGGGTTGAATCTATATTGGGGTTCTGACTGTCAAGGGGTCAGTCATTTGGGTTTATATCAAGTTAGGAGTCGGCACTATCTAGATTAGCTACTTTGGATCTACCTACTTTGAGGGCCAATGGAGGTGTCAAATTTTCAAGTTATGGGCCCACCATCTAGGGTGCCTATGTTCGATATAACAGACTTCACTTATAATGAGTTTACTATGGAGGGATTGCTTTTCGAGAATCACTTATGGGGAATTGTTTTGTGTAGAAATAAATGGTCCGTTTAAAGTATTTCTAGGTCTAAATAGAAATATAGAAAGAAGCCGAGGCAGTCTAACTCTAACTTTTCTCTCCAAATCTCAAACTTGTCGCAGTCACTGAGAAATTCGAGAGGAAGCTAGAGCCATGGCTACCTAGGCTATCCAGAGGTTTACCGAAATATATATATTAGTTAGGGATTTATTTACTAAAAAGGATATGTGCCCGCCACAGGATTTGAACCTGGTAACTGCCAGACGGCAAGCCGCCAGTAGCCGGTAACCTTAGCCGTTAAGTCTTTAGGAAGTGTTACGTACTATATGGTTTGATATTTAATTAAACATTAATACGTAGGATAATTCATTTAACTGTAATTATTTACAGGATACATACATCCGGTAATGTAAAAGTACGGATTACGGTACGGATAAGAAATCAATACCGCGCATTTATTTCTTTGGCGAAAACGAATACCTCGCATGTATTTATTACGGCTACGATTAAATGTGAATTTAATCGGACGGCCGAATTAGCCTCGAGATCGCACAAGAAGATTTCGGCGGTTTGTGGTCATCGCCACATCGGATGACACGTGGCGAAATTACATTGGATTGTAGTATCTCCGGAGATTACGGCACCGAATCCGAATATGACATGTGTCGACTTTTAGGCCATGTCGTACAATGTCCGTACATCATGTACACCGGCAGCTGTACTTTTGTGTACGAAAGTGGAATATGATTGGCTCTGTACATTAGAAGATAGAGTCTGTGAGAGAGAAAGGACTTAAAAATATTAGGAGATAGGACCCTCTCTCCCAGAGAGCTACTTTACAAAAGGTCAACTTTGACCCTTCATAACTTACTGCTCAGGGGAGCAAATTCAGAGATACTTTTTGATATCTACTCAGGGGAGTTTTGCCTTTACAGGGGTGAAGGTGGTCAGAGTTATTGTCTGCAAGGGTGGCAGTTGTTCTTGCTGAAACACAAAGGGGTCAGGGTTATCTCACAGGTTTCTTGAATCGGTCCACTCTGAGGACTTCAGGAGGTCTCAAAGTTTCAAGTTATGGGCCCACCCTCTAGGGTACCAATCTTTAATGGAACTGGCTTCATATACTGGGAAAGTATGATGATACGAGCTCTATGCGAAAAAAGGTTTTGGGGGATAGTGAGTGGAAGGTTCGGGCGTCCATCAAGTCTTGGAATCCCTCCAAGGTTTGGAGGAAGCAGATTCACCAGGAAAGAGGATCCACCTTCAACGGAGGAAACAAACGAAGGAGGGGTGGTGGACAAAGGAAAGGAGAAGGAGACGACCACACCAATAGCAACTGGTTCGGCATTCATGTCACCTATTCCGAGGAACGAGGAGAATGATACTGAAACCTGGGACTTCAACAATATGGCGGCAAAACACTTCATCCTGCGCCATCTCACTCAAGGACTTGCATGTCCACTCAAGGACTTGCATGTCCTCATTTGCAGGTAGAAAGGGCATCGGATCTTTGGATGGCTCTCATAGAGATGTACCGAAGTGGTACGATTCAGCAAGAACAGTTGGCTGATCAAAATGTTAAGGAGTACGTATACAAAGGGGGGAAGATGTTGGGATTTTGCAATGAGCTTGCTTTACTCTTCATTGAGCTAGAGAGTGCGGGAAAAGATTTTAAAATACTTAAATGTCTCAATGCCGAAGCGAATTTAAAATGAAATCAAACATTACAACAGATTAATAAATCATAGTTTAAGATAGAGGCAAATTGAATACTCAAGAAAATATACTCATATTAACTCAATTGTTAAACATTACGTTTCTCTTTATTCATTCTTCTTTAATTGACTCTTGATTGATTCCTAATTCACTCATAGTTTTTCTTTCTAATTGTATCTAACTAACACAAAGGCTTTTTAACTTAGTTGTGGAAACAATCTAGAACACTATTTCTAGAAGTGTCTAAATGTACTTAGACGGAAATTTGGTACAAACCAAATGGAACTACTAAAAAACGAAATTTTCAAAAATCTTGTACGAACAACTTAACTTACGCAAAACGAACATTCTAGACGTACGTCGCGCGGAACAAAACTTCGAGAAGTACTAATCTAGAAGTCAAACGAGACAAAAACAAATCGAATCAAATCTAATTGTGTACGGGTGAAAATTACACGCACAAAATACTACATTAAACTAAACGAAACAAAACCGAATCCGCGAACCGACGCATGGAGTTCTAAATGGAACAAAAGCAAGTACTTGAATTGACGCGCGGCCAAATCTAAACCACGCTAAATACAAACCAAGATCAAGTGAACAAAAGATTCAACAATTGAAAATCCTAACATACATTTCAGTTTGATGCGGCAGTTACGATATCTTTTGACATCGTTCTTTCAAATGGCAACGCGCCTATGACGTATGCAAGTTTTTTTACAAGACGTTACTGTTGAATTTTTAGTGGTGGTTGAAGTGCAATTCGCAATGGATGTTATGTGTGAGAGGGGCAACAAAATCGAGAGTTACGCTTGCCGTGATCCTCTTGGTAAAAGGAGGAAAAGAAATAAACTAATTCAAATTGTGTATGGTTAACTTGGACGTTGGAGTGTTACATCTTTTTGTCCACATTGATGTTCGATGATGTATTTTTGTACGTTGACATATTTAAGAGGGAGAGGCTGAAATTGGTGTTCTACCATTCCACAGCTTCTCCCATTAAAAGGGAGATTGTTATGATTATTGGGAGAATCGGCGGATCAGCCGAAATCATGTTTTGTTTGATGTGAATAATCGGTCGTCTGTGGATTTGTTAACGTTTGGGTTTGCGTGGCGCGATTCGATTTTGAGATTGCTTTCACGATTTGCATTGGAGTACCTCTGGTTTGTTTAATGTACATTGGTTCAGTATTAGCTGGTACATTGCTTATTTATGTGTGATGGTTCAGTTTGATTTCGTCTGTCTTGTATTGTCTTGAACGGTGACTATGTTATTAAGTGCGATGTACGTGTCTCGTTCGTTTTAGTGCGTTGTACGTGTCTAATTCTTTTTAGTGAGCCCAACTTTGTTTCGGCGCTTGAATGTCTTGTTATGCTCATGTGCGCCTGTGGTCTTCGGCGCCCTTGTCTGTTTTTAGTTAGTGGAGTAAGTGGTCATGTTAGTTAGTGGAGTAAGTGGTCATGAGTTGTCGATGTTAAGAAGGTATATTAGCGTGTGTTACTATCAGTTTAGTATGCAGTCTGTTGAGATGCACTAGGTGTCTTAAGCAGTGACACATTAAGATGTTGAGAGAAGAAGACTTAAAGAAGGAGGGAAGAATTGTCAAAGAGAGAGGTTGTTATTGAGAAAGCCTTTGCTTAATATATTGATATTTGGCCGACATAATTTCTCGTGAGTTGTGAGTGTTATTTATTCGTGATAATGTTTAGTGAAAGCTTCCGCTGTGAGATTTGAATTTTTATTTGTGAGCATCTTTGTGAGCACTTAATTCGATTCTTAACATTATAGACCTTTGATTGAAAACCTTTAGATAGGTGGTGTCTATCTGTCCGCGCCTTTTTTTTTTGCACGCATGTATGTAAGCGAAATCGCAGTATGTATCGTTTCGAAACGGTAGTATATACAGTACTAGAGGTTGCAAAAGTCAAAATTTTAGATACCCTAAACAGACATTTTTTTTTTTCAAAATTTGAACACCTAACACCTGACCGGGTTATGTCATGCTCCTAAATTGTTACCCGTTACCCGATACGCGTTTACAAAAATAAAAGTTAAACCGAAACTGGTTTTCCCGCGACTACTCGTACCCGCCCGTACTCGCCCGTAACCAAATAAGTACAAAAATACAACCCTCATTGTTATTAGACTTAAACATTTAATACTGTTGATGAAAAATTAGAATTAATAATATTATTTAATGAAAGGAAACATGGCAGATTGTAGTCCACGTCTTTAAATAGCGTTGTCAACACTATTTGGTGATTTTTTGTTATAAATAGCAGGGACTTATTAACACAAATAACAATGAGCGGTATAGTGGTACATCTCCCTTTGCAAAAAAACAGTTCTTGTAACTTTTCTTTTTACTATTTTGTCTTTTAGTTTTCTCTCTTGACGAATAATTTTTTTTCCTCTACAATCACCTCCCCCAAGAGTTTTTTTCCTAATTTTGCATGTAACTCTTAGATTAATGTTTAAAATCTTATATTTATACCTCCAAATCCAAATTTTTTGCCACATTTTGACGGTTTCGGATTACGACACTACGTTATGAATTTTACAAAAAAGTTAAAGTTTTTATTATGTATACTTAAAAAAAAATAGATTTTCACAAAGCAAATCAATTAGCAAAAAACACATTATGACATGCCAAAAAAACATTTTCTTGTTTTTGTCATCGCTCTCACCACAAAAATTGTGGAAACCGTCCATACTTTGCGATATTTTTCGTTTTTTTGTTATACTATGAGGAATAACAAAATCAAGTCATCACCGAGGCCTTTTGTGAGTTCTTGAATTTTGACCCTCGCGCTTTCAATTTCTGTTTTCGATACCTCAATTATTTCAAGCCTTTGTTTTTCCGGGATCTAAAATAGCCGCGACAATATTATACTTGTGAAGGCCTCACTTCGGTAGTGCATATTTCATAAAAAGTTATTTCAATTTTTGCAAGTTTGGAATCACCAGTACTGTTTTCCACCGCCAATAAAATGGAGAGACGATATGAAACATAACTAAATGTAAGTTGATTCTTTGAATTTTCCAACTTTAGGCGGCTTCAAAACCTTTACAAATTCCGATAATTTAGTGTCTTATCGATAAACGCTAAAAATATCAATTTATTTTTTGCTTAAGCGATTGATCCTATCTCATTGAATGCATCTTAAATACTCTTCAGCATTCGGAGCAAGGAATTCCACTGCGTTGTGTTTTCTTGTTTTACAGGTTTTTTTAAAAGAATTTGTAAATTACTTCGTTTGAAAAACGTGACTAATGATTTACAAAAGTCAATTAAATCAATTAACTTAGAAACTTCCACATCGTATTTTTATCTTTTGGAAGTTCCGCTCTTGTTCAAAATCGTTGTCACAATTGTAGCAATTTTATGGTCCCCGCAAAGTATCCAAGTAAATATACTCAGTAGACCTTCAACCGCACACACGTTAGAGCCAATGTCGGTTCCAACAACACACCGATTTTCCAAAATATCAAAATTGGCCATTTCAAATTTGGTCAAACAATTTTTGAAAGCCGTTAAAACATTTTTTGTGGTATGTTTTTCCTCCGGAAAATGATGGCTTGAAGCGTGCGCGCATGATGAAGTTTAAATTATTTGTCCATAAAATGAGCGGTTATTAACATGAATGATGTTCTTTTTATTGTCCCGGTGAGTGATCGGTTGTAAATGCGACAAAAAAAATTGCTATCAATATTTTCTCTAAGTTTTTGGATGATCAAACTACAAATATGTTTGGTAGAAGATATGATGTAGTTTTCTATGCTATTTACGGGCGGGAGTAGTTGGTTGATGTCAACACCTTTGTTTGGCAAAACACCAACATCAAACAATGCTTGACAAAATGCTTAAGAACATGGGAAAAAAAAAACAATAAGAAAATGTCATACAAGTACTAACCATGATCAATTAGAAGGTTTCTACCAAAACGTTATTTTTAACAACATCATGACAAACAAATAATAATAAAAAAATAAAAATAAGCGTACGAATATAAATTATTGATAAGAAAATAGTGATGAAGCTCAAATATATAAATTTATTAACAAAACAAGTTATAATGACATATACATTAAAACCATCCTAAATGGAATTCAAAGTAAATCATACCTGAACCGTTGACTATCAAAAATGTTGATATTTGACATTGACACGTTGACATATTTGTGGAAACACCGTATAAAGTGCATAATTAACACTTTACAATAGAGTACGATTTGCGACCCTTATCTTCCATTAAGATTTGCAAAATGAACAGTGTTAGTACCGTGTCAGATTTTAGAAACGCTAATCGTGATGTCACGTACTTCCACGATAACAAGAGTACAAAGTACAATAATGTTGGATAGTATAGACAGTACAAAACCTTCAATATTTTTCGTTTTTTGCTTACCCGACCTTACTTTTTTTTTTTTATGAATGACCCGCTCGAATCCGCCCGGCCCCCAAAATTTGGCAACCGAATCTGTTCCGAACGTGATGCGAGGGGTCGGGTAACAATCCGTTACGGTTTTGGGTAACCGTTTGCGACCTCTGGTATTAACACTATTGTTGTGTGTCGGGTAAAAATATATCGCGATAAACTCCATATAAGATGTATCGATTAACGATCGGTTAGGGACCTCGATATGGTACGAAAATTCGTACGTAAAGTCGTAAGAAAAAAATACAAAAAAATCGTACGCCCCCCCCCCCCCCCCCCCCCCCCCCCCCTTATTATTTACTATTTAGGGTTCAAAGGCAGAGCTTTTATTTTCTTCTATTTTATTTTGTTTTTCGTGTCCAAATTTAATATTTAAGGGTGTGTCCCCATGTACTTGTAACTTAGCGAAATTACTTTGTATTTTAGCGCGGATCCGCCGGACCCGGTGTTCAAGTGTCCCTATGTCTGTAAGGACGAAATCGTAACTTACGCTTGTGACGATTGTATACGTCGACAGTACCTGTGACGGTTGTCAACGTCTACAATCTGTGGTCGCACGTTGTTTTTTGTACCTGCGTGTGACGTCGCATGTCTTACCGTGACATTGTAGACGTAGCGCCTTCCAGCCTGTGAATTTCACGGTCGAAGAAGATGCGCTTTGTCTTCGCGTCGCCTGTCCGCTCGACGTGAAATGGCATCGGAATTTGAAGACCCCTGCAAAAAAAGAAATCCGTATTAGACGAAAACGGACAAATCCAAACAAATTGTGTACTTGTCTTTGTCGTATTAGAACGAAAACGGACAAAACATAACGAACTATGTACTTTTCTTTGTCCTTGGAAATCGTAGGATTTTTGTCGAAATTTACGGCACGTGCGAATGTATGTTCCTATTTGTCAATCGAAAAAACCTAATTTTAAATCACATCGCGCATGTGTTTTAAAGATAAGGTTGAAGATGACGTTTTTTGTCGTCGAAGTGGGTCGAAAAGCACAAGACGACAACTTTTCGTACATCCTAAGTTCAGGGATGACGCAAATTGTACTCTACAAATTTGCGATTCCTTCGTACGGTTGCAACTTAGGCAGTACGGCGCTAAGTTTTACAGCAAAACGACAGGAAAAAACCCTTACTTATGCACATGGGGACACACCCTAAGTGTCCTTTTATTAGGCTTTTGCGTTCACTTTTAAGGACTTTTGGTGGTCGAACCAAAATGTTGTATAAGTGCGACATCACTAAACGTTTTTGGCTTTTTGCCCTACGCCATTTTTATTTAAGTACGCACTGCTGTTTTAGTACGCACTATTTAACAAAGTGAATTGAACGGTGGAGTGAAAAATTCGAGCCGATCGTCGCATAATGGAATCGCCTGACACGTGCAAAGTTTTTGGCACTTCTACAAGACAGTACAGTACTGTCTGTTTGAATTTTAGGGTTTTTTTTTAGGGCTAAGTTCAGTGTGTGCATAAAACACTGTTGACTAATTCGATTTTTTTTTGTTTTTTTATTACTTTACTATATTAAAATATTGTTACAGTAATCATAATATTTGTGCTATATTCGTATTGGCTCTCCTTGAGAAGTAAGTTCTACATTTCCTGTTTATATTTTATTTTTATTTATTTAATTATTTTTTTACCGTTTTTTTTATTGTTTTTTAAAAGACGATTCCGTTATTTATAACAAAATTGTTTAAAATGTCATACCTAAAAAGACGCAATTGTCAAAATGTAAATCACAAATAACTGGAAAAAGTGTAAAAAAAGGTGAAAGAAAGTGGCAAAAAAAGTTTATAAAAGTAAAAACTGAAAAAGCTTAATTAATTATGAAAAAAAATAGGCGTAACTGATTACGAGCTTAAAAAAAAAAAAAAAAATGCTTCCCCTAAAAAAAACTATAAAACAAGCATAAAACCGAGAGAAGTTCAGGAATAAATGTGTAGATCACTGCATTTTACAGCACATGTTTAAAAAAAATGAATTATTTTTCATATTTTGAATAATTTTACTATTTTTATTAATTTCTCTATTTTTAATAATTTGACTATTTTTACTATCTTTAATATTTTTGATATTTTTGTTTTTTAAAGATGTTTAGATTTTTAATGTTTTTAGTATTTTCATGATCTTGCTTTTGCACCTTTTTTATTTTTTTGGTTTACTTGTAGTGATTTTTTCTTAAATTTTTCAATTGCAGTTGATTTGTTGGTAAACCTTATTTTATTTTGTTAGCTAATCTATTTGTTTTTTTATGTTTTTTTTCTGGAATTGGATTTTTTGCAAATTTTTGAAGTGGATCAAGTTAATATATATATATATATATATATATATATATATATATATATATATATATATATTTTTTTTTCCCTTGCTTTTTTTTCTTCTGACGAATTTCTTGTATGGATCCATCTGTCTTATGATACAGATATTGTATTTGTTTATGATTCCTTCAAAAAAAAAATATTTCTTTAAATAAATAACAAGTTTTTTTCCGGAGAAAATGAGTTCTTGGCTTAATAACGTATCTGGTTGGAGGACTCCGACGGCGAACAAAAGTACAAATTCTGATTTAAAATCAACTTCTCCATTTAAATCAAAAACAGAAAGTGATAGAAAAGAGATAAATGAAGGAAAAGTAAATGAAAGAAATCTAAATGAAAAAAAAGTAAACGAAGGAGAAAATAGTGAAGGAGAATCAAATGGAGAAGAGTTAAGTGAAGGCGAGGTAAACGAGAGAGAAGAAATATATGAAGGAGAAGAAATAGATGAAGAAGAAACAGGTGAAGGAGGAGGAAAAGACAAAAATGTGGTTTCAGATCCACCTGAAATCTTGACGACTCCTAATAAATCATCTTCTTCCTCTTCGTTATTTTCTTTACTCCAAAAAAAGGAGAAACAGTCTCAAAAGGATGAAAATTTGACTCCAAATCTTCCTCCGACCGAATTGCCAACCGATTCTCAAACTCAATTTTCTTCTCAAACTCAAACTTCTGAAATTCAATTATCATCTCCTTCTTCTCCTACTATTTTTCATCCTCCTCTGAGTGTTACGACAAGTTTTACGGAACTGATTTCACATACACAGTCCAGTTATTACCAACCAATGGAATTTTTTGTGGCCTGGCAAGGAGTCCTTACTATTGCTTATTCCGGGATTCCTCCAGCTCTCGAAAATGTAAGTTATTAAGCAATTTATTCAAGTTTTTCATTTTTTCGTTTGAAAACTTGAAAATATGTATTTTGTTTGTTACTGTATTTATGTATTTCTTTTACATTTAAGTGATATTTGCATTTTATTTTGCAATTCATTTTTATAACATCGCTTAGTCCAGGATTCCTCCGGCCCTCGAAACAGTAAGTATTATTCAATTTCTTCAAGTTTTTTTGGAAAATTGAGTATATTTTTTTTCATTATATTCAGGTAAGTAAACCGGGTTTAAGCGATTGATTTTCTTTTTTTTTTTAAATTGAATGATTGCATGTTTACTGAAAGTATTTCGTTTTTCTCTGGCCCTTGAACAAGTCAGTTCATTTAATTTATTTATTTTATTTTTTTAGATCATTATTATGTATTTTTGTTATTATTGTATGTATATGTTTTTCTTTTATATTTAAATTTTATTTGCATTTTATTTCGCAATTCAATAATATACCATCGCTTATTCGAGGATTTCTCCAACCCTCAAACGAGTAATTATTAAATTATTATTATGCAATATATTCAATTTATTCAAGTTTTTTTGAATATTTGAATATATTTCTTTTATATGCAATTTGCAATTCGTTTTAATTTGCATTTTTTGCATTTTTTAAGCGCAATTTACATTTT
>JBBHKE010002284.1:0-10380 GCA_037447655.1 Zygnema cylindricum
AATCGATTACTCTAATTAGGAATTAGGGCTTTTTTTAAATAGTGTGGATAATTCTATTTGATAATAAAAACAAAAAAAAGCGGGACGGGATTAGCGTACACAACGCTAATAGCGATTGGCGGTGTACCTCAAGTTCACTGCGTACTTCTATGCCGTACATGGGATACCTCCGAAAGGACGGACACGATGTCTCAAACTCCAAGCTTCGGAATTTATCCGAACCATTGAAATCTGTGAATTATATAAACTCCAAACCATATCCTTTCTAAAATTCCTCCACCTCACATTGACGACCACAAGAAGACACGTGGCTGGAAGTTTATTCATACTTCTGTGAATCTTTTCGATTTTGATTCCAGATGGTGTTGCGCTTTAGAACCTGATCAGACATTACAATCAAAATCCATGGTGTAAGATGCACAACAAAATCTGACCGACGGCTGAAGACCTTCAATAGAGGATAAAGTGTAGGATCCACTTTCGAAGCTTGGAGTAACTCCCAAACGGATCTCTGTGTCGTACAAACTTAGGACAATCCTGACCGTCCGATATATAGGAACTTGTTTCTGTGGCTGCTGTCTCCTTGCTGAGGATTGTGCTTTGCCAGAAAGGCTTACACTCATCAATCTTTCAAAGCTTGCAAGGCATCAATACGTGCAGGTTTCCTTTGCTGCTGTCCATTTTACAGTGTAAAGGTTTTCAAGGCTGCCTCTATTGGCACTGAAAGTTCCAGGGAAGCAAAGCGCAAAGTAAGAAATACTACTATGCTTCAACCTACTAAACTTACTAAACCTGTTAAACTTTATAACCTTAGTAAATCTAGTAAACTAGGTACATTTGTTATATGTCGGAAATACACATTGTCATTGTAAAGCTAGACTCTTGTCATTGCTATTTCCTGAAATTTCTGTCCGTAGATATATGACATTGCTGATTTTACTCTTTGAAATTTTGGCCGCATCTGTCTGGACCTGCGTGGAAAAGCATTAATAGTACGAGCCAATCAGAAACTCTCGACCGGCATTTTCATTCTTTACTTTTTTTGTTGGACAGGATTTTTGACGTATTATATGTCACTTTCTTATTTTTTGTTGTCCTTTTAACAGGTTTAAGGAGTTATAACCATGGCGTGTTCAGCCGCCACTCTCCAGGCCGTGCTGCCAGCTGGCAAGGTATGCTCAACTCAGCGGTCTGTGCAAAGATTTGACCAGCCTATTATTGAATTGTTGGAATTATTACATTTTTAGTTTCAAAAGATTTACTTGTTTGGTTTATTTGTGTATTCCTTGATTTATTGCAGGCTGATAAGCACTGAATGTTAATTGTTTATCACCTGACAGTTCAAATCTGATGGAGTGGATTTTGCTATTAGTCATGATTGTTATAAAACTAATCTGTAGTGGTGAGTCTATTTTCTGATCAGTGTAGGACATTTTCATTTTAGCTTGATCGTACTTTGTTGCTTATTATTGCAGATTATTTTAGCTCTGACAGGAAGTCACAGTCACAGTCACAGTCACAGCTACAAATCCAAAACATTCCCTCACACTTGTTGTTTCTGTCGTTTCTGCAGATTAACGAAGCCGTGACAGCAACTAACAGCTCCAAGGCAAAATCTTCTCCGAGCACTGTTTTTTTGGGATCCAATGGAAAAAAATCTGTGGCGTCATCCTTCGGACTATCTCACTGTGAAGCAAGAACTGTCTGTGCAACAAATGACAAATGGGGAAGACTTGGGAACGACACGTCAGATGATCAGCAAGATATTGCTAGGGGAAAGGGAATGGTGGATACCCTCTTTCAGGTAACTTCATTGTTGAATTGAGAAATGGATTCGAATGAAGTTTTCATTTTCATTACTATTTTATTTCATTGTAAATTTTCTCTGCAAAGAGTATCTTTCTCCTGCAAAGTGGGCATACTATTGGACAAAGTTTGTCTGCTTGCTAGACGTTTCGTCGCCTTGCTATTTTGTTTAGAAATGCGTTCTTGATGTTGCGATTTAATTGTCAATGATATTTTTTTATTGCGGTTTATTGCAGCAGCTTTTATCACTTGATTTTTTTTTGTTGCTTGAAAGGTTTTATTTTTTATTCCAGCTTGGGGTTATCAAGATGTCTATGGCTGTTTTTAATTGGAGTTTATTGCAAGCTTATTACAGCTGTTTAGCAATCGTTTAAAGTTTATCGTCTTCCGCTCCAACTTGACGTTGTCCATATATTTAATGCACTTTTTACAGCTTATTACAACATATTGCAACTCTTTAGCATTTTTTTTTTGTTTGACATTTTTATCGTCAACATGTCAATAGGGCGGCTGGGGAGACGGTACGGCAACTGCTATCATGTCAAGCTATGACTATATCAGTCAGGGACAACGAACGTAAGTAGTTGATAGCTGCTGTATAAGTTCAGATTTTCATTTTTTTTTTCGGATCTATGCAAAAGTTCAAATGTGCTAAAACAATTTCTCCCCTATTTTTGCACTTGGACTATGATCCATTCACAGTTGCCGTACAACGTATATATTCACATGTGCGTACATGTAGAATCTTTGACTTTCTCGCTCTCTTACATTCTCCAGGCTTCTCGCTTGACCATGTGCAAAACGATAAGTTATTTGACTGTTTAATGTCTTTAAAAGCTTGATAGTGTCTTTTTTGTAACACAACCTTTGTCTCTCTATATATCCTTACTCTGCATGCTGTCTTTTTGCTGTCTTTCAGCATGAGGATCCACAAAATGTCCAACCTCTTTCTGTCCTCTCTCTTTCCCTTCTTTCTCTCTCTTTCGTCTCTATCCTTCCTCTGAGGTTGAGCTGAGCAACACCATGCCTGGTTGTTTGCAGTCTCCAGTGGGACAACACCATGGACGGATACTACATCGCACCAGCTTTCATGGACAAGATCGTTGTCCACTTGGCCAAGAACTTCATGAAGCTTCCTAACATCAAGGTAACTCTTTTTTTTGGTTTCTTTGGTTATTCTGGCTGTCAGGGTATGCCGATAATCATGTCCGGTCAATGTCACCTATGGGAAGCAGTGAAACTTTCACAAGAGGACTAGAAAAATTTGTTGCCTTTTTTTCTTTTCTTATTCTGTTCTAAAGCTGGGTTCAATCGAGTTTCTTTGGTCCAGGTGCCTTTGATTCTTGGAGTTTGGGGAGGCAAAGGACAGGGCAAATCCTTCCAGGCAGAGCTGATTTTCGCTAAGCTTGGAATTAGGTGTGTTGTCAATTTCTCAAAACATAGTTATTTTTTGACATATGTGTTGGAATGTGAGTGCCTGCTGACTTTCTGTGGTATTGTTTCTAAGATCAGTGCATACCATTTCATGCTATGGTCAAGAATCTCATCGCTCCTTTGTGTGTTTGAAGCACCATCGCATTTCTGGGATAAAGATTTGTCATACATGTCTTGAGAAAGAGGTGAAGGACTTACGTTTTCATGTTAACATGGTTGCTTTTCTGAGATCTTATTTTTGAATGGGGCAGTCAATCCTCACTCGAATGGCGTATGGATCATCAGTAGTTTTTATTTGTAATTTGGACTGTTGTATGTTTTAGTATTTTTATTTTTTATTTTAGCTGCTCTGGCTTAATTTTGCAGTCCGATCACGACAAGTGCTGCAGAGCTAGAATCTGCCGATGTTACTATTGTCTGTTTCTGTAGTTTCTATTTTAGTTATTTCAACTGATGCCTGCTTTACTTTTTTTGCAGCCCTATTATGATGAGTGCCGGAGAATTAGAATCGGGCAATGCTGGAGAGCCAGCGAAACTGATTAGACAGCGTTACCGCGAGGCCTCAGACATCATCAAGAAGGGAAAAATGTGTTGTCTCTTTATCAACGATCTCGATGCTGGTGCTGGACGAATGGGAGGAACGACTCAGTACACAGTCAACAACCAGATGGTCAACGCCACTCTTATGAATATTGCTGACAGCCCCACTAACGTCCAGCTCCCTGGAATGTGAGTATTTTATGGAAAACAGAATAAGAATGTCGTGTGAGTATTTTTGCCGAGTATGAAAAAAATGCAGGAACAAACAGGTAAACCACCTGGAAAACATGAAAAGCCTAGTAAAACGGTATAAGTAGGTTTTAGTTCGACTCTGTAGTGAAACAACAAAGTTCCTCCCCTGTCAATCCCTTGTGCAAAATTATTTTGGCGTGTGTACATGTACGGAACTGGATTTGTACACAAGTTGGCATGGTCCAAGCAAAAAATGCTGTGGAGGAAGTGCATTTGTGTCAGCTTTCTTTCTTGCACATTCGGTTTATTCCTGCACACAAACAGTTAACATGCACCTGTCTCATAATAAATCAGTTTATTCAGTTGTTTCAGTGATGTAAGTTTTTAAAAACTTCGGAAAGCCCGTGCCTTTTTCTTTCAGTCTGTTCTGTATTAGGCTTCTTCTGGAGATCACCTGTTAGCATTTTTCTCTTACCATTTTCTGTGTAGCAAGGGAAATCTGAACTCTACATTTTCTTTATTTGTTTGATTTCCTCCCTGTCTCAGTTACAATAAGGAGGAGATTCCTCGCGTGCCAATCATTGTCACTGGAAATGATTTCTCCACACTCTATGCCCCTCTCATTCGTGATGGTCGTATGGAGAAGTTTTACTGGGCACCTACTCGTGACGATCGTATCGGTGTTTGTAAGGGAATTTTTCGTCTTGATAATGTGCCTGAAGAGGATGTTGTCACGATTGTGGATTCTTTCCCAGGACAGTCTATCGGTTAGTTCCCAATTATCCTGGAAAGCCTTTTTTTTTTCAAACTCGTTTTGCGTACCAACTGTATGGACTTTAATTTCTTCTGTATACATTTGATGTTGTGCTATTTTTTCCATTTGCAGCCGTCTTCAGCTATATTAATTTGTGAACAACATATTTTAGTAATTCACATATTGTTTCTCCTTTAGCCTCTCCACAAAACAAATAAATAAGTTTTGAGAACGTCGTTTTTGTCTTTTCTTTAAGAGTTTTTTTATTTTATTTTAGTTTTCAATACCAGCCCCAACTTATGGTATCAAATGCATCATAAATCTTTTTCTTTTTGTTTTAATTGTCACTTAAAAACCGTAAAAATCAAAAACCTTCAACTCGAAACTTCAAACTTAAACTTAAGGCTCAACCTTATACTTAAAGCTTAAACATAAATCTCAGACTTAAACATAAAGCTCATATTGAAGCTTAAGCTTGAAGCTCAAATATAAAACTGAAGGCTCAAATTTAAAGGTCAAATTGAAAGCTCAAACATAAAGCTCAACCTTAACCCAAAGCTTTTAGTCGAAGCTGACTTAATGCGCACACAAAAGCCCAAAGCGCGAACTATGGGTTTGTGGTGCAGATTTCTTTGGTGCCCTGAGAGCTCGTGTTTACGACGATGAGGTTCGCAAATGGGTGGCCGAGGTCGGTGTGGAGAACATCGGCAAGAGGCTCGTGAATGCTCGTGAGGGCCCGCCTCAGTTTGATCAACCCCCCATGAACCTCCAGTTGTTGATGGGTTACGGAAACATGCTGGTAGCGGAACAGGAGAATGTGAAGCGTGTGCAGCTTGCCGACCAATATCTGGAGGGAGCTGCTTTGGGAAATGCAAATGACGACGCCATCAAGCAGGGTTCTTTCTTTGCGGGTAAGTGATGTAAAATTTGAACGAATTACTGAGTTATACAAGGTTTTTTGTCACACTGTGGGTTTGCACATGGGTTATGTGGACATGGATGTTGTCTTCTCATTTGGGATCGGACTTGCTATTGAAGGTTTTTCTAGTATTTTTCTCAGCTAGACCAGTCTCTCCAGTGAAAATCCATGGGAGTACATCTTTTTTGCTATTGTCGTTAATAACACTATTCTGTCGTGACTTTTTTTGCCTTTTGAATATACAAGGGTGTTATTGACACCAATTTCTTTTTTTGAACGCCCATTTTATGTGGTCCACAATTGTCCATGTCATTTGGACGGACAATGTATTTATCGACACTAAAATAAGTGTCATACCAATATAGACCCTTCCATATTTATTATTCCTTAAAGCTAATAGCAATTGACGGTGTAGTTTTAGAAAACCCTCGGTTTTAACACAGCCTGGAATCTCAGTAACTCTGGAAACATGCTGTCAAGCATCTCCATTTGATTCTAAAATGTCCATTCGAGTCCTCACATTTTTGTTTTTTTCTGAATGTTGCAGGAAAAATGGCCCAGCAATTCCCGGTTCCGGTAAAAGAGGGATGTGCCGATCCCAACGCTGTCAACTTTGATCCGACGGCTCGAAGCGACGACGGAAGCTGTGTGTACGATTTTGGGGAGCCGGAAGTGGTGCAGGTCCGGTCAAGGTCCAGGTCGCCAGTGAGAGGTATCAGGGGAAGAGGACGCGGCCGAAGGTAGATAGAGACAACTGTCGTTAGATAGATTTTGAGAAAAAAAAATGTGGGGGTGTAGCATCGTCCCATTTTTTCTTGTTATTTCATTGCGTTCTTGGCTCGTTATTTATAGGACAAGACCTAAACTAAGTAGGATATATATTGGACGACCATTTACTGTGTTGTGCACGATTTTGCTGCCCTGTCAAAAGTTTTGGAAATGCAACCAAAAAAAAGATTATTGGTACCTGTTTTAGGCGAATTTTGAGAGAACAAGGGGACTGCATTTCCTGGCATTATTTTTTTTTTGCAGATTAGTTGCTTTTCTGTCAGATTTTCATGCACTTATACACTTCACAACTTCAGAGGCAGAAATTCTGCTCTTTGTATTCTAGTAGAATTGTCTCTCCCTCTCCCTCTCCCTCCCTTCTTCTGCCTGCTCCTCTCCCTCTTCTTTCAATTATCCCTCTTTTGTGCCTCTTTTTCTCCCCTCTTCTTCTCCCTCTCTTCTTCCACGTTTGTATCAAATGAATGGCTGTCATGGAAAGTGCTAAATTTAAAGTGCTTTTAATTGCTATTATATTTGTTTTATATTTTGGTTTTTTTTTATGTTGTATATCGTGATAGATTGGATTGGATTTGGTCGAGAAGCTCTTTGTCCTCACCATCCTGAGAAACTATGATGGCTAGAATATTAATTTGTAGTCTGACTTAGATGTATTTTTAAGGCTAAAAATTGGTTGGTTCCACTGGGTTTTATCGGAAATTCAAGATCTACGTGTATTTTTACAAAGGCTAAAACTTGGTCGGTTTTGGTGGGTTCTATTGGAAACTCAACACCCATGTGTTTTTACAAAAGGCTAAACTATAATCGGTCAATTCTGGAGGGTTCTATTGGGAATTTAATCATTTTCTAACCGCGCTTAGTTTACATAATGACCATAGTTGCCATCGATCCTACCAACTGTTGATATTTTGAAAGAATGACATGTTATAGTCAGATGAAAATATGAAAAAAAATATAAGCCATATCGCAGATACAGGATCGGATGAGGAACCGCACATCCACATTCGGAGGGGGAAATTGAAGAAAAATGATGGAAATATATTGAAAATGATAGTCCAAACAATGGAACGCTTAATTCCTGAGCGCCGCCTAACACCCAAAAATCGTAAAGCTCCAAATAATATTCAAAAACGAACCTAAAGGAGGTACAAACCGGAGTAAGAGGAGGAAAAATAAAAACTCGTCCAAAGGAGATCTTGAAATTACGTGGGAGAAGAAACCGGAAAGGCTTTCCTGTGATTGGAAAGAAGAAGATGTGTCATATTCACAAGTTTTTATTTTGGATGCGTCACTAACAAAAAAATTCAACGATGACCCTCAATCTTAAGGGGAGGTGAGGAGGCCAGCCGAAAGGGAAAAAGAGATGGGAGAAGGATTTCAACTGCGTGGTGGACAATCCTACATTCGAAAAAGTAAATCTACCCGAGCGAAATAGTGTGGTATATGCGAACTTGGTTTTCAAGACCAAAACCAGCACGTCAGGCGAAGTCGTAAATTGCAAGGCGTGGCTAGTATAGAAGGAATTCCAACGTAAGAAAAGAATCGATCTTACTGAGGCTTATGCTCCCGTAGTGAAAACTGACCCGCTATGGATGACTATTGTACTTGCGTCATTCGGGAACTAGCACGTCCATCAAAAGAACATTGAAACAACATTTTTAAATGGAGAATTACAGAAAGAGATGTATATAAAGGTGCCCGAAGTTTTGGAGAAACAAGGCGATTACTGATAAGGAGGGGTTCATTAAGTTGAGCCAAGGGTAATAGTGTAAAGAGATTTTGGAGCGGTTTTCCATGCTCAACGGGAAATCCCTTTCTACTCAATCAGATGCGAATTTACAAATTTAGATGTTTGAAGAAGAAACCGTCAACGTATCATTTCATGAGGCAATGGGCTTTCCTATGTACCTCAATGTTAGCACACCATAAATTTTGGTCGCCCCTTCAACCGTGTGCCATTTTTTGTCAAGCGCCAAAAATTATACATTTGGAGGCCAAAAAGATCGTTCGGTATTTGGTCGACACAACAAAATTTGGGGCTTACCTTTAGGTCAGGTACTCAATCCTTGGAGTGTATTGGTATTGCAACAAAGATTGGGTCGACGATTTTGATTTTGGAAATCAAAATTCGATTACGCATTTGTTTTCGAAGGTGCAACAAAGTTGTGGAGTTTGCGACTAGAGCCGATAGTTGGGTGGAGTTCGACGTAATCATGGCGCATGGCAACGTGGTTTTCATCGAAAGCGTCTAGTTGGATCAAGGAGATGTGGCATGAGTTGCAAGTATCCATTGCTTGTCTAACTCTTATTCCGAGAGTTTGAGCTATAGAAGGTTGGTCGAAAAATCTTGTGTTTTACAATAACACAAAACACATACGCACTCAATGCCAATTTGTGCATGATTTGGTGACAATCAAGGCGACAAAGTTTCTTTGTACAAACTAATCAATTTACATCACCTTCAAACTTAGTGTCAAATTGGAAGTTGTCGTTTTCGCTTTTTGAGCCCCAAATAAGTTATGCCAAATCATCCTCAAACTCAACCTTGAATGACCTCAAGAGTCATGTGAAGGAAGGGTAACACCTGACCAACATATACAAGAACGTCTTTGCATGTCTCAAACAATTTGAACAAAGAGTTTGTGAGGAGTCAATATGCGGATTCACGTATCAATCGTGTTCGCTCAAATGTTCACTATTGTTTGGTATTATTTCATTTTGATTTCAACATAAATTTTGAGTTTTGTTTATATCTTAAGGTTGAGCTAACATACTAGAGAAGGCTCCAACCTCTCGCCAATTAGCTTGTCTTGTGAGACTTGGTCGCTGTTGTGCATCTGAATTGACATGCTTGAGCATTATTGTTGTAAGTTAAGGGTGCTACTTGGGGTGAAGATGCATAGTGATTGGAAGCGAATATGTCAGTTTTGCAGACAAGGCGTAGGAGTTAAGATTCAATCCGTATTTTTCTTTTGATCTTCTTATATCTGGCCTCTGTTCATGTAGGATTTAATCACTTAGAGGAATTTAGATGGGAAAATAACTTGTTTTCGAAAGCATTGCCCTTGGTACTAAAGCGCGGTACAACTTGAAATGAGAGGCTTCACATATACTCCCTCCTCGCTCCTTGCGTAGGTTGACTTTGTTCTCCTCCACGTCTTTGGGAGAGCCTTGGATGATGTGGTTCTCAAAGTTCCAAGTAGAACCCACGTTTTTCTCTTACGACATTGCATACGGATTGATGCCAAGAGACCTAATGGCTTCAAAGGAACGAGATTACGCTCACCGAGATCGAACTTTTCTGGTTCTACTGGAGATTGTTTGCATTTCACAGATTTTTTTGACAATTTCCTACAGAGTTGTGCGCGAAAAACATTGAATCTACGGTTGAGGGTGTGCTCCCCTAAGCATGCTCGCCGCTTCTTACCGTTAGCATGTCTCAATTGCTATCAACAAACGCAAGCACTCTGACGCTAAAGCATAGTGGTCGATGATACGTGGGGCCACCCATATTTTTCACCAAGGGATCTAGTCCACATTCACGATCTTCGAGGTTGTGGACTTTTGTTTGTTAAGGTTCCTTGTAGTCATGTAGTGCAGAGTTTTTCCTGTTGTTGGTTGTCATCTGTAGTACATTTGATTAGTCTGACTTTTCGTTTGTTCCCCATGCCCTGGTTGAAACTCTGAGACCTCCATAAGTCCTCAGAGTGGACAGCTTCCAAGAAGCCTCTAGGATAATCCTGACCCCTTTGTGTTTAAGCAAGAATAACTGCCACCCTGGCAGACAAAAACTTTGACCAACTTCACCCCTGTGAAGACAAAACTCCCCTGAGTCGATAGCAAAAAGAATCTCTGAATTTGCTCCCCTGAGCAGTAAGTTATGGAGGGTCAAAGTTGACCTTTTGTACAGAAGCTCTCTGGGAGAGGGGGTCCTATCTTCTAATTTTTC
>JBBHKE010002285.1:0-60563 GCA_037447655.1 Zygnema cylindricum
GAGAGAGAGAGAGAGAGAGAGAGAGAGAGAGAGAGAGAGAGAGAGAGCGAGAGAGAGAGAGAGAGAATCAAAGACACGCCATGGGTGTCGCCGTATTCAGAAGTGGCAAATTGTTTTTAAAATGTTGCCCTAGAACGGATTTGAACTTGAGACCTACGGGCTACGTAAAGCCAAACGCCTTAACCATTAAGTCGTCATCGAAACAATACATTTATTAAGTTTTATTCGTACTTAACTTTTGACATATTGACTAAAATCATACCAAATTGACGAAGAGGCGCATATGAAACAATTCATGCACGAATGCGAATCCAAACCCTGTAAATTAATTTGATCGGACGACCGTTGTTGCAGCCGCCACTCGGAATGAGCTTTTGGCGACCTTTGGAGATAGCGTCAGGCGATGCCACGTGGCGCTACATTATTGGATTCCGGGGAAGATAGGAGGAGGAACCATGGCTCACAATTTGATAGTGTCACCTTAAAGGCCATGTCGTACAATGGCTGTACAATAAGTACATTGGCCACTATACTGTCTTGAACTATATAGTGTTCCTATTAGACTAGGGTTTAGTAGTAGGTATACGTGAGTAGGCAGACCAAAACTTACTTAGGCAAATTTAGGTACCTTTCTCTAAGAGAGCTTGTAAATATAAATGTCAGTTTTGACATCCCATAACTTTCTCCTCAGTGGAGCAAATTCAGAGATTCTTTTTGCTATCGACTCACGAGAGTCTTGTCTTCACAAGGGTGAAGGCGACCAGAGGTTTTCGTCTAACAGGGTGGAAGTTATTCTAGTCGAAACACAAAGGGGTCAGGTTTATCCAATGGGCTTTGTGTGAGCTGCCCATTCTGAGGACCTATGGAGATCTCAGAGATCTCAGAATTATAGAGTTCGTTAGACTACATATGGCTTGAATTGTATTTAAACAATGCTTATGAACTTTGATCCGATTAACGGAATTATGGATAGAGTACATGGAGACTAGCTGAAAATTAGTGCGAGTCTGATCCTGCACGAAACAAATGTATCGGACATTTGTTTCAACGGCAATTGGTAAAAGCCGGTTTAGATTCGACGGCACACATCATCGCCAAGATCTTGAAATGGCGCTTTGGTGGTTATCGGGCATAACATGACCTGATGCCACGTGGCAAGATAGAATTGGGAAGCGGGAATCTTGGGGAGCATGAGGACAAGTACGGAGGAGACAGGCTTCCACTCCATAGCCTTGTCCTACACAAGACGTACATAAAATACATCGGCTATGGTACTTTTCTGTACTGTAGAGTTTAGTCTTCTCATTGGAGGGTACATCAATAGATAGGGGTTTTGAGAGGGGTTTAGGACTTAGAGAATTTAGGAGGTAGCCGCCTCTCTCCCATTGAGCTTGTATAAATCTTGGCATCTTTGTTACTTGATAATTAATCGCCTGGTTCGGCGTTTTCAGTAATTCTTTTTGCTGCTGACTGAAGAGATTCCACACTGCACAGGGGTGCAGTCAGATTGTCTATTTTCTTGCTTGGGTAGCAGTGGTCTTAGAAGAAAGGGAGTTAGTCAAAAACTACCTAGAGGCTTCCTGAATTTTGTAGTCCAATGGGGGACACAGAATTGCATTCCGTTCATCTAGTTAATTGGTATTTCCTACGGTGTACAAGCTTAAATAGTTATCATATCTTACATATTCTAGCACAGTTCCTAGATTATAGGACAACACTAACGGCTTCTTTCACAGACGGCAGGTACCGAGATCAAATCCGTGGTCTTTGATTTTTTTTTGGTAAATCTACTACTGTCTCCTTCTTCCTGTCGTCTCCTTCCTGTCTCCTTTAGACAACATAGACATCGTCTCCTTTAGACAACATAGACAGCCATGGCTCTACCTCCCTCTCCAGACAACATAGACAGCCATGGTTGTACCTCCCTCTCTAGTCTTCAGTGACTACAACAAGCGTGGGGACTAGAGAGAGGAGTTAGAACTGTGCCTCTTTTCTTGCTTTTATTTTACATCCTGCAAACCTAGAAAATACAATACAGAAACCTTTAATTTCTACATTTATCTAATAATAAATTTTATTGAAGAAAAACAAAGGAACGATGTTCTCGAAACTGCTGGAAAAAAAGACAATTTTGTGTTGTTCTTTGGTCTAACATAGACCGCAGAAGCAACCCAAACTATCATGCAAAAAACTAAGCAAAAATAGGTCGACGAACAATCATTTGAAATGCATCCTCCATATGCGTACACAGACGCAACAAACAACATTTAGGGTTTCATGGAATAATCAACATAAATAAACCCTATGACAACATCTAAGGTTTGATGGAATAATCGACATAAACAAACCCTAGGACAAATGCATAAACAATGCATATCAAACATATATAAAATAACATAAATAAATAATAACAAACAAATGCATCACACATAAACAATAGTATAATCAAATAATATTATATCATTCAAAGTGCATGACCTAATCGACAACCCTAAAATACTACATCTTTGGTCCCTACTTTTCTAACCAGCATTGATGAATTTCGCTAACAAAGCTCATAGCAATATATACACTTGTGAGCTGTCAACAAATCACTGACTGTCAAAATATCCAACATAACTTCCACTAAAACATAATATCCTATTACGACAAAAATCCTAACTGGAAATTACGTAACTATCATTATCTCCTATTTAAACATGAAAACCTACTATTAAGAATAAATTAATCGTAAACATACACCTGAAAGTCAGGCAATCGTAAGCGTACAGTTGTCTGCAAATACGACACATAAATTAGATTGTCGAAACCCTAAATGGCTATATAAACATCATAATCAACTCTAATTAATTAATACAAATAAGACAAACCAATGTTGTTCCAAATATTTACAGGTACACAAAATCTTATGCTGAGTCATGGCGAATAAATCAGTAGGACTTCGCGAATCTCGTCAAAGCATCTTGGACGTCCAAAAATAAATATCGTGTGATTGACGCGATTTCCCCTCACCACTACTTGAAAATAACGGCGGCCTTTGTCCGCCGTCCGTCACTCTTTTTGTCACCCTTGATGTTGCGCCACGTGGCCCCAAAGTCCAGTTGACGAAACGACGTCAACTCATCCAAATCAAACCGCGTACTTCGTCATAAATACCGCCTGCCGAAATAAAAGTACACCTGTCCCAAAAAGATTCACTGTACCTTCTCCATAACTGTCGTCTGTCGCATTCTGTTTCGTACGTGCGACGTACTATTTTAACCTTTCAGAATATTTTACATCAGATCGCTTCGCGATCCGCCGTCCATTTCACTTACGCATTCCGCGCCACTCAATTCGACAATTAATTTTACTCGTACAATAAGCCTCCAATCCGCAAATCCGTTCGAACCTCCACATTAATAAACTAATTACGTATGCACGAAATACGCGCACGCATGTGCGAAACTGAATCTTCCAAAAACAACATTTTGTACACAATGTTGACAAGTGTCCAAATAGTATACCGTACAGTACACCGCCAATCACTATTAGCTCACTATTAGCGTACAGGTTTCTTTAGCGTATAAGAATAATTACAGTGATTTACGCTAATTAGGAATTTGAAAATTTTCAAAAAAAAACATACATTCTAATTGTTTACTAATGCTTATTTGGGTCTTTGAAAAAAATATATATTGGTCGCAAACATGCTTACACTAATATAGGTACTTGTACAAAATCTGACAAATCATACATAAATCAAACGTTCACACAGTCGAAACGTGGTTGTTGGACGAATATGTGCGAACGTGATATTTGACAGCCCGATTTCGTTCCTTTTTTAGAGCGCATATTCTCATGCGTCCGCGGTTACTAAAACTCATTATTTATAGTTTTTCACTTTAAAATGTAAGATTTTGTACGGTCTGACAATGACCGTACACCACACTATTTAAAAGACAATGTACTTTCGTTTTGTACGGTACTTGGAAAAAAACCCCGAATGGCGTAAAGAAAAAAACACAATAAGTTACGCTATTTGAGAATTTGAAAAAAAAAAAGTGGGACGGAATTAGTATACATTACGCTAATAGCGATTGGCGATGTACACCATGTATCGCTACTATTTTTTTTTGACTTCTACGACCTCGGCGGCATGTTCAATGCTGGCAAAATTGGGTTATGTGCATGGTGTTGGAACCGTTGCGATATTCGTTATGGTCAGCAAATGTTGCGATATTCGTTATGGGCAGCAAAAGTTGGTCAGAGGTCGTAAAAGTCAAAATTTTAGATACCCGAAACCGACATTTTTTTTTTTCAAAATTTGAACACCCGATACCCGACCGGGTTATGTCACGCTCCTAAATTGTTAACCGTTACCCGATACGCGTTTTGATACGCGTTTACGAAAATAAAAGTTAACCGAAAATCGATTTCTCGCGACTACCCGTACCCGCCCCTACCCGAATGTGTACAAAATTAATGGTACATCTCCCTCATACCTTCCACAATACCAAGAGTACAAAGTACAATAATGCTGGATAGTGTGGACAGTACAAAACCTTCATTTTTTTTTCGTGTTTTGCTTATCCGACCGTACCCGT
The DNA here is from genome assembly GCA_037447655.1 of Zygnema cylindricum. NCBI lineage: Eukaryota > Viridiplantae > Streptophyta > Zygnematophyceae > Zygnematales > Zygnemataceae > Zygnema > Zygnema cylindricum. Next base: position 4,587 of record JBBHKE010002285.1, read on the forward strand.
TTTTTTTTTTTTTTTGGTGAATCACCCGCCCAGATCCTACCGGCCCCCAAAATTTGGCACCCGAATCCGTTCCGGACCCGACGCGGGCAGTCGGGTAATGGTTGGGCACGGATTCGGGTACTTGATTGCAACCTCTGAAGTCGATAGTAAGTGATGTTCTAAAGTTGAACTGCGATTTCGTCGAGATGCTTGTGTCGATACTTGCGATAAACCATTTTAGCTAGATCAGTTTTTGCCACGTATACGTTTTGTCAGCGAAATGTTTGTTCTCGGTACAAAATTTTGCAGTGTTGGGTATCGGCAGGGTTTTGCCTATAACCGATATGTCCTTTGTGCTGGCTTTCCGATTATCAATATATTGGCACGATGTATCGGCACCGGTGTTATCGCGATAAAAAACCGATAATTAAAAACCGATATTATCGGTTTTTTATCGCGATAACACCGGTACTGATAACTATCGGCAATAATTGTACGGTTTTTGTACAGTTAAACGGATAGCTTTCTGTACTAAAATCCCGTTATACAAAGTACAGAAGAGATTGTCATACGTGGCATGCCACGCTATATACAGTCAGAAGTATATTTTCTCCTACTTATTGCCGATAAGGACGTCTGTTATGGTTGTCCAGTGCTGCTCTGTGAAAGCTACCTTAAGTCTACACATTTGCACATTTTTTTTTTTTTGCTGCGGGGGTTTCCTCTGATTGCTCATATGCTCAACCCACATTTACAAGTTATGGGCACACCTCCGAGGTGCCTGAGTGAATTCATAAAAAACCAGATAGTCCAATGGAAGACGGCCAAGTCGAAATGGTTACTGATAGATAAGCCGAGATGGGAACGCTGTCCCGAGGAGAGATACCTATTAAAAAAACGGAAGAAACAGGTGATCTGCTGCTAAAATTAAATTATCTTTACACTTTTAAATAATCGCTTTTAAACCCAATGCCCTCAATGGTAAGACTAAAGCCTCGACATTTTTTTTTTGTTTTTTCCCATTGAGTCTGGTATGCCTTAGTAATATGTTCATTAGCAAAATTAAAATGGACATATACAACTTCAATATGTATTCAAACATGTATTCTATTGAGTTTTCTCAAAATATCACTACGGAAATATATTTTTTCATCATCTTTTTTTTTTGTCAAATATCACACGTGTTTTTGCAAAAATCAGTTCGACAAACAATGAACACACTATTTACCTTCAAATATAAAGTAGAAACATGAAGAGACTATTTCAAAGATCTGATTATCATATGCGTGAGCGAACTCATTGTGACAATTGTCACATGCATATGAAGAATATCCGTATTTGTAAAACATTTGGCAAAACCCAAAACCTCTGTCCATTTCCCATGTTCGAGAGTAGGATGATATATTAACGAAAACATATAAAAGGGGAAGATAAATTAAAAGAAACGTCTTCGACGCTTGTTGCATTGCATGCCAAAAGTCGAAATATATAAGATATGTGCCAAAAGCAAAAAACACAAAAAGAAATCAATAAAAAAATGAAAAAGTAACGTGTTTTGTATCGAAGAACAAGTACTTGAAGAACCAACAAAAAATAATTTAAGCTTTACTAAGACAGGTTTTAAAATACAAAACAGAAAGATAAATAATAATAATTGAAAAGGAACAATCTTTCCACCTTCATATGTGCTTCAACTTATCTTTTCACCAACCAGAATAAAATAAATAAATAAAGAAAGATATTGCAATAAAAAAAACTAAACATGAGTAACATTCGGTAAACTAACATCCTTTCCCTTTTTGACAATTTAACAAGGAGAGAGAAACTGAATGCAATTGAAGAAAAGCAAAAAGACGAACGAAAAGCAAAACATTTGATGTTATTTTGAAAACTAGCGGATGAGGTGCAAAATGTCAAAATATGGAGGTGAGATTATAAATCAGAAAAAATTAACGGTCAACACGCGAAGGCATGAAATTCCAAAGGTGAAATCCAAAGGTGAAATCCAAAGGAAGTAAAAAAGAAAGCAGAAGAAGAAAGATTGAAAGAAAGAAAGAAAGAAAGAAAGAAAGAAAGAAAGAAAGAAAGAAAGAAAGAAAGAAAGAAAGAAAGAAAGAAAGAAAGAGGGAAAGAAAGAACTAAAGACAAGAAAGCAAAAGAGAGGTGAGAGGAGGAGGCGAATTGAAGCAGCAGGATGAAACTAAAGAGATAGAGGTAGAGTCAGAGAGGGAGAGGTAGAGGTAGAGAGGTAGACAGTAGAGGTAGCGGTAAAGAGTTTCATCCCATGGTGGGTTATCGCAAAAAGAAATTGGTACAATAAATCAGGGAGTTCGATTGCTACTAAACCAAACCCTAAATATAGTACATAATTGTCGTCATTTTTGTTAGAGGTGAATACCGGTGACTATGGAAAGAATCAGGCACAACTCTATGGCTGAAAAAAGACATTCAAATAATACCTCCTACCCTAACCTTTTATTTCATTTGAAATGTTAAGTTCTTCTGATGTACACAAAGGAGTATAATCAACAATTGGTAAACCTCGATATTTACAATCATAATCGGGCAACGTATGTCATCCCTTATCATGCCGTTTTGATCCCAAAATTTTCTAAAATCTCATAGAATTTCATGAAATTTCATAAGACTCGTAAGAATTTCATAAAACTTGTAAGAATTCGATAGAATTTTGTAATAATTTTGTCATGACTTCGTAAGAGTTTCGTAAGAATTTCATACAACTCGAGCCCATTGCCCACCACAAATAGGACAAGCACAGACCCACCATGAAGGCCACAAAAGTTCTCGATTTCCAGCCATGGCAACATTTTCCTCTTCGGGGTCGTGGTCGGTTCGATTCCCAGAAGTCAAAGACGCCGTTTGCCGCCCACATCTCATACACTGCCACTGGGAACCAGTGGGTCAGGGCTTATCCCCCTCCCCCTCTCATTGTCCTCCCCCACTCCCCATCTCCCCCCTCCCCCCGTATTTTTCACTCTTCACAATCTCGTCCTCATCTCTATATGTCTCCACTCGCTCCTCATCATCCGCCCTGCCCCTGCCCATCTTATCATCTATCTTGCTCCTCATCACATCTGCAATATCACATCACCATCACTAATATCATCATCCATCTATGTCATGTTATCATCATCTCATATCTCATAAATCAAATCTTTGTCCATCTCGTTCCCTCTTCGCTGCTTATCTCCTCATAATATGATGGTTTTCTGAGTCTCCCGTTCTCCTCTCCTCCCCTCCCCCCCACTCTCCTCTCCTCTCCTCTCCTCTCTCTCTTCCTCCTCCTCTTCTTTCTCCTTAGTGTCATCCACAACCTGCTCCATACCAATGCATTTCTTAACCTAAATATCAAACCCAAACAAACCCATTACTATATTCAAAACAGCAAAAGAATAGACCACCTTCCTTCCTTTTCTCACCTTATGCCACGTGGCTTCTGGAGAATTTCGCCAGGTCCCAGTAATTACGTCTCTCCTACCTCCTAAATACCCAAAAAAATCCCCAAGACCGGCAGCTGATACTAATCCTAAGGCAGCATTTCGTTCCGCAAACCTCCGTTTTCGAGGCCACAAACTAATTAATTCTTTGTTGTTTCCCGAACTTGATTTCGAAAACGACAATTCCGAGTAGTCAATGCTTAGAGCTCGTGAGGAATCCGAAGTGACGGGAGCCATGGCTGGAGCTTTTCTTAAGGCATCTTCAGTAGGAGGAGAGAGCTCGAGTTCTCTTACAAGAAGACCAGCCGCATCTGCTCCTCGAGGTCGAGGAAATTGCTGCAAATAAAGTAATGATAGTCAATTGATTAACAAGAAAAGGTGAGAGAGAGGGAGGAAGGTGGTTAATCAGCATCAAATAAGATATAATGAAGCAATAATAATTAATATGATATTTTGAAAAAAATAAAATAAAAAGCGAGGTTAACATTGGTAAAAACATCTCAAGTTCAGCCACAAAGAGATACTCACAACAACATTAGAGAATCATAAGCAGTTAGTAAGATAAAATTTGACTTGCTTGGTGTAAGTTTTTTACGCGTTTCATTCAAAAAATTTTCCGCTGCAAAATAATAATTATGTTTTAACAACGCTTGTACAACTTGGTAACTACAGCTTGAGTTTGGCAACGTGATTTGAACTCGCAGAAATGGATGCACAAGTTTTAACTCCTACTAAGATAATTGACGTGACTAGAATAGACAAAAGAACTGAGAAAAAAAAAGTGTCATAGAGAATACTCAGACTGGCAAGAACTACAACATAAGTACTAGTTGCTAACATAACCACATGGAATAATCTACAAAAATTAAGCATAAACAAGAAATAATTAGATAATATCGACGAAAAAAGCGGAAATTAACCAGAACTTACGGGGACCAGTATTAGTCAAGCATAACCACAAGAAGTAATGAGTAACCATAATATGAAGCATAATGACAAGGAGAAAATGGACAAACAAAACATAACATAACATTACATTACATAGTTATGTGAAATAATGTGTACAAAGCTAGAATAGTACCTGCATAATTCTATGAAATATTGTGCAGAAAACTGATATATAATACTAAACATAATCATATGAAATAATGTGTAGAAAATAAACAAAGTTGTATGAAATTACGTGAAGAAAACGAACTTAATTATATAAATCATAGAGTAAAAAGTGAAATAATACCTGCATGTGGGGATGCATCCAGCTCTCTAACTGCTCGGCGGGAATTGACATTTGCCCGTCTGCGTAATGTAAACGAATTGTGGGTGCGTTTCCTTGACTTGAAGGAGGAGGAGGAAGAGGAGTAGAACTCGGGAGACTGTGAGTCTTTCTACATAGTTCATTAAGAGATAAAAACATCACCTTCACCTGACATCTCCAGAAAGAGTAAGAAGAATAATAATAAGAATAATAAAAACAATAATGATAAGAATAAAAATAAGAAGAATAATAATAGTAATCAATAATCAATAATCAATAATAAACCTTGGTATATCAATTAAAAACAAATAACAGTTTTTGAATCTTTAAAGCAGCTACTTGCCTTTCTTCTCCCTCTTTCCCTCTCTTGCTCTCCCATCTCCCCACTACCACCTCCCAAAAGACCCCATCCCCCCAAAAAAAGAAACGAAAATTTAAATCACCTCATCGGCAGTATATCCGAGCCCTCCGTTTCCATTCCCCAACCTCACCACCGTTGACCTCCCTCGCTCCCCTTCTGATGGGGTCCTTTGGTTCATAGGACCACTACTCCCACCCCCATTAGGGGGAGGAGGAGGAGATCTCCTTCGACAAACCAAAGCGAAACAAGCGAGAGAACAAAGTTTGTGAAGAAAATGTCGGTCTCCGACTAACTGAACAGCCGGCATAGAACGGGCAGACGCCATAGAAAGTTGGAGGTTTGGGTTAGGGTTGGTTCCCGAACCAGAATTAGGAGATTCCCCATTTGGACCTTTGTTAATTTTGTTGGGACCTGCAAAAATAAATAACAATGATAAACAAAAATAATAGAAAAAAAAAGTTCGTGGAGATTTCTATGATTTGGACCTTGATTTGTTTTGTTGTTCCCATCTGTAATTATAAATGCGGCAAGAATATACAGAAAAAAAAAGATTTTTCCCTGGAAAAACAATAGAAACCTAGAAACTTAAGGAAATCAAGAAAAAAAACCTAAGAGATTCATTGCAAAGGTCCTAAACGCCTCAAAGAGGCAGAGGAAGAGGGAGCGGGAGAGTGAGCGGAGAGGGAGAGGGAGAGAGTGGGAGAGGGAGAGGGAGAAAGAGGGAGAGGGAGAGGGAGAGGGAGCGGGAGCGGGAGAGGGAGAGGGAGAGGGAATCTATACGAAACGAGACGGCAAGAAATGCGTGATAAAAAATATAGCGTCAAGCAAATCAGAGTCATGCGGACGAACACCAGTAGTCAAGTTTGACGTTGATGCTCAATAACTCGCAGTCAGGAAGTACAACTTTAATCACGATTAGAAAGTCAATAATACTAATTTGTGTTCAGAAATTTTCTAAAATGGTGTCAATAAAACAATTCGGTTAAGTGGCCCATACTGAGCCTCATAGCAAAAACAAAATGCAGTGAAGTGAAGTTAATACGAAACCTGCAAATATTGAATTCACTAACGTCAAATTTGTCTTTAGGCTGCAAAAACCTAAAAAGGTTAATGCAACATTACTTTATGGATTTTATTTCTAGCTTTGATAAGTAGCAGCATCAGCAAAAGCTGACAGATGACACCACAAGCCTACAAAGACTGGTTTATTTGCAGAACCATGATATGGAACATCATTAACGAAACACGTGAGCTGAGCGCACTTTCAGGCAATAAACATCAGAGTCATGTCCAAGGTCTAACAAAGCGTCGCAATTATCCAGAAAGAAGTAGATCCTAAGCCAAACAGGTGATCAAATTAACCCACCGTTCGCACATCCTCTACAGGACACTTTAGGAGATACTGGGAGAGCCAATGAGTTTGCTGAAGCATCTTCATTTGGAATGTCTTACAGGCGGTTCGACTCACTTCCAACAACTTTATCACCACAGTCTGCTTAAAAAATGCACAAAAACACCAACAAAATTAAGGTTTGAAGTTTGCCCACTTTTATGAATCAACCTTAGGTGAAGACTCTGCATCATGAAAAACGATAGTATGCAGGAGAACTGGTTTGCTAATTACTCAAGAATTAAGATGGTGACATAAAACCCCTATGATCCTAAATTTGGAGACAGCCTAAGACAAGCGAAAGATGGGAGGCTCCAGGTTGCGTTGCAAAACTTACCCGCCAGCCCATCATGTCTTCCCTTAAGCTAGAATGGGTTCGTAAGAATATCCGGCATATGAAATCTATTGCCAATTCTATGGTAAATTGAGCGACTTGATCCACCATTTTCGAAAAGACAACTGGGTCTGAGCCAAAACGTGGATCGGATCGACTTCGCTGATCCAACAGAGACTGCTGTTTTTGATAACTGAAACAAACAGAAAAAATTCCAGGACATTAGTAAATTGTCATTTGTATGATGGTTGGTTCACAGCAAGTTTGCACCTAGCAGCCGAGTTATTTTAGCTTTGATCACTTCACAACATCGCAGATGCGAGTGACTTTGCTCGAACATGCAACTTATTTATTTTTCCTTGTTGTGCCATAAACCAACCTGCTTTGGACCTCACTGCTGTGTTAACATATCTTCTTTAGATTACGCATATTTCAACAATTTGAGGCACACAGGAAAAGCTGCACCAAACTGATCTGAACTGAACTGCAGCTGGCTATACTTACCTGCTAACCTATCAACAAAAGTTAGACCAACACTCAGCCTTCAGAAACCTACATATCAAAAATCTGGATCCAGAATACTCGACCTTGCTAGTCTAATTGGGAAGCATTCGCAAAGAATTACCATAGCTATTTTGAATTTGCACATCAGCCCCCAGATTTTTTCAGTCAACTTCTGTTCACTTTATAAGTTCTAACACTCATTGAATATAAACTAGACGATCTAGGTCCACATCCCTCTTGCCACACCAAAGTAATTTTGCAAGTGTTGAACACATACTTTCCTATGTGCACAAAAATGAAACATTATATTCTATTCAACTTTCCAAATCAGTTTCTGCTAAAACAAAAAGAGACTACGAAATGCACAAACGGAAGTAAAACTGGTCTTGTTGAATAATAGAAGAAATATAAGTGCAATGGAAAATATAAAAAAGGATAGAATATTGGCATAATCCTGCTGGTTGCCTTAAACTTGCCAAACCATTTCATGGATGAACATCTAACTGTGGTTCAACTGAGGAAGGGGAGACAGCAGAATAGAGATCTTACCTCAAAATGAATTCCAAATTATTTTCCACCAACGTCCTTAAAAACCGGAAATAATCCTTGTCCAGTAAGTGATTTTCATGGACAAACCTGGACCAAAGAAAGAAAGGGTTTAAAAACCCCCATCATTTTGCAAACAAATATTTAAATAATGCCTTCTTGGAATTGGTCACACCAGAACAAAGACCTGCAATCCAGTACCTCTATTTCATCGATCAATCAGACAACAAAAAGGGTGACCAAATTCATTTGTCAACCTTCCCAGCCAAATGAAGTCACGACTTGCAAGAAAAAACAGTGAAATTCTCTGTACCTTAAATTTTCCTCCCATACACTGCGATGTATAGAGCCTGGAAGGGCTACAGCACGATCCCTGCCACATCAAAAACAAAAGACTTCTTAACAACCCTAATACAAACAAGTAAGCGCGTCTTTTGAAGGACAGGTGAATATATCTGCTCATAAGGCAAGAAACTAACCATAATAAATACAGGAGTCCTTCATGCTGTTTTAAGACCTATCTGACGAAGCCAAACAAAGAGTGTTCTCAAAAATCCGTTAAAAAGTCAAACTCAGTGAAATGTTACATATTCAATACCAGAGCAGTAGAATAACAAAAAGTGAACAGAAAGAAAATCACCTTCCAGTTAAATTACTAATTTTCATGTCGTTGCCACCCTCCAAAGAGTCTGCTAAGCCCACCAATTGTGAATACTATGAGTCGTCGACCATAACAAATATCTATGATCTCCAGATCAGAACTATTGTGTTTTGTGTAAAAACAAAAATGCCAAGAAAATAGAGCCCATTCACAATCCACAACCTTTGCCTCAGTTCCTCATGAACTTGAAGTAGGGTAATGTTACTACTGCAGTTGAGCTAAGACACTACAAGATTACAAAATGAAAACTTTCTACCTTCACCGTATGAGATCATTTAAACAATCTTGATGTATAAAACAATGCAACAACGAAATCTGTGGCACAAATCCCTCAAAACTGATTGTTTTTTGACAACAATCCTCACACCATTCTTCGTTTTGGCATTTGCCGCCGATCATCACTGTTAGTTTCCCATCATAGAAAAGCATAGCCAATGAATACCTTTGTTGCCTGACCCAGTAGTCACAGACTGGGAATCAACCGGTGAGCCAACCTGCAGCAAAATTTAGAGCAGGAAAATGAGCCTCCTGCTTCCCAAAAGACAGCTTAATTAACAATTTGTCCTCATGACAACCTGGGTTCACTTCTTTCCTCCTGCAATTGTCATGAAATCCTAATTTTGAACTAAGGCTATACCATTGGCTCAAAACATGGAAAACAACATGCAACAAGACTTTATCGAGGGAAAGAACTGACATCATCAGCTGCTTGAGGGCTGCGCTCATACAGTAGCATGTAAGCACTGTTGGGCCGGTCAAATTCCTGAACAAACCAACAGCAAAAATTGCAAATGTCAGCAGAATGAAAGGATTAAAATTTTTGCAACAGTTCCAACTATCATCATGACCGATCATTCATCTCATAATCGAGATGAAAAAGTTGCTGCATAAGAAAATGATAAGGAAAAAGATGTTTACCTGCGGAGACGTCGTTTTCAAAAAATTGTCATAAACTTCAACTGTGTACTTCCCTCCAAAACAATCCTTCTCAAGGTCATTCACATCATACGGCTCCACGCGTTTATCATCAAAGGCTATCCATCTCCTGTAGAATGAGATAAATGGCCCAAATCAGCATCTGGTGCTTAAAAACACAACAACAAAAACACCAGTATCATAAATTGTCTTGCCATCCCATATCAATTGCACACGAAGCACGGCAGCAAACAGGAATAAATTTCGTGCCTAGCTTACGAAAGACGTACCCTCCACTTGGCTCATTGCCAGGAGTCAACATTCTGTCTCCTTCCCTTTCTTTGATGTAACTGTAATAATGCCCAGCAAACGCAGTCCCTGAATGTACGACCACACCGACCAAGTCATACTTATAGTACAGATCTGGCTTAATTGGAATTTCCAAACCCGTCGAATCTGCAACAACGCTACCTTCCCCATCTTGTCTGTTGGTCTCTCCTACCACTCCATTACTGTCTGGTACTCTCCTATCTCCCTTGCCTGCCTCTGATGAATCTCCTTCTAAACTAGTCTCTACACTTCCAGGACTCGATCGTTGTCGATCTATCGAACGCTCAAGCATCTGTCTTTTCGACCATGTGTCAGTCAGCGGCTCGTCCCTATTGTCTTCTGTATGGTCAGGGCTTTCCATATGCACATCATGGCTACTTATTGCAGAGCCGTGTAGTCTCCCCTTTCCTTGCCACCTTGCCCCCCCATAATCTTGGTTTTGTCCCTGAAGCTGTTGTTGAGAAAGGCCAGCTACAGCCTTTTCTCGTAATGCAAGGCCTTCAACTGTGAAGGGCTTCATGTCCAGGTGGATGGGAAATTCAAAACGATCTTTCAGCTTCAGCCGCTGCATTGTTTCATAGTCAAAATCAAACCGCTTGAGATGTATAACCAAGGTGTGCGGTAATGTTTTCACGCATACACGTTTCAAAGCATCCACCTGTACCAAGGAAACAAAAACAGCAGAAAACATCCAATGTCAAAAACAGCTTGTGCCTCTGTCATAAGGATACCATAACTTCAAAATTTGCTTACGATCAATCTAGCCAGCAGTCATACAGCTGAATCAAGTTGCACAATAGTTGAGTTACTGTGTCAGAGAGTTACCAACTCTTGAATACAAAATAATGACATAAAGGATAAAGTGTCCTACCTTTTTCCCACATTCTTCACAGTAATAAGCATTGTCCGCTTCCAAAAGATCACCCCGAACAAAAGACTCAAGCGATTCTGCTAAATCCCGCTTATTCTTCACATCTACACTGATGGCTGCAAAGGGTTCCTCTCGCTCACTACGGTGAGGACAACCTCTACAAATAACCTGCAAAACAAACATGTTTTTTTTTGGGCGGGGGCATAAGAAATTGCCTGGCAACATAAAGCAGGAGCATACACCTGTAAATATGTTGGTCAGCAATTTATACAGAATGGACAAAAAAGCTATGAAACAACATGAATGTTCAACAACAATACCTGCCTTTTGAAACAATATGCTGCGCCATATGCTCAGCTGCCTTTCGTAGGATAATAGATCAAGGGGCTCTTAACTGTCAGCGACGTAAATCTTTTTATTCTTGCCGATAACCAATATGTCATTGCCACAATTATCGTGATATTTAATTGATGTTTTCTTTCTCTATCTGGCAGGCTCATTTTCATTAGTCTTACTTTGTGCATCTATAAGGACAGCAAGGTCAATAAAGATAGTGCTGTCGATGACAAACTTTTTAATGCTTGGGTACAGTTTGCACCTACCTCTAAATCGTTCACGCATTTCTGTCTGTACTACAGTGCTGTGCTGCTATACGAAACAATGTGTTTTGTTGTCAAGTTCTTGTATGCATTGTAGATAGATCGTGCCACCCTTCGCTATACCGGGTATTTTGCTTTCCAATAAACTAAAATGTGGATCATCAGACATATAGTGATGGCAGGAGACCCGAAAACTGCACATATTCTGCATGACCAGCGGCTATCAGGACTTGGGAGAGTCAATAACCGACCTGTTGTGCAAAACATCCACCAAAAATTCGTGTCAACGTCGGTTCCTGTTGAACTGCCTTCAGCGTCTCGTCGATGGAATCATACAAGCGATTGAAAAACTCAAAAGCATCCTGATGTTCCCTCAAATTAATTGGCAACCCATCATAATCGCGATATGCTTGCCAAAATCCTTGAGGTACATAATGATCCAGACTGCTACCTAGTAGGGCCCCAAACATAGCCTGTCCCATCTCGGGGCCAAATGTCAGTGAATTTCAAGAACCGCCTGCAAACTGCCCAACATACTCGCAAAGCCAACCGCAAAGCAAAACAGATTAGAATTTATAAAAACTGCTCATAGTTTCCTACCTGTAGGTGACTATTTAAGAATGGGTCTAATTTACAACGTTTCGAGGCAAATATGTCAAGTACCCTGCATGAGTTAAGTCTGGAACACTTGGACTTGCACAAGTGTACCAACATTTCTGTATATTTTAATAAGCAACACAGCTATATTTTGTCAACCAAACCAAGAGCAGTTAATGTTTTACCCTACCATCCATAATGGTATACAATCGGAATGGTCTTTTGTTAAAAAGCAAAATCCTCAGCTCACCTGAAGTTGAAAGAATACAGAATCGGCTTTTTCTCTGTCACTACACTCCTCACTTGCGAGGACACTACGCCTTACTTGAGGCTGCATATAAAGCTGCTGAAATACTGAGTTCATGTAACAAGTGGCACCTGCAATGGAGCAACAGCTTGTTTTAAAACATGAATGTGATGATTAAAAACAGAAAATAGTATCTGCCCCAAACGCTTGTTAAAACGATATTTTCAGTGAAGATGCTTTGTTTCAATAAGGCCCCAACCAAGTAAACTTGTTGCAATTCAAAGACAAAGTAAAACGAAGACCAGACCCCTGATAAATGGTTTCATGTCCAAAAATGCAATAGTACAAAGAGGACGCAAAACCTGTGAGCTGTCTATTTTAGGCAGAAAATGAGAAAACCACACCCAACCAAGTGCCCTTAACTAAAGCTGTGCCCAAACATAGTCAGTCTGTGGGACATACACTAGTCCTCACTCTTTAATGTGAACACCAGAGTTAGAGGTCATTAATTGACTAAAATATCCCGGGGATAACAAAGAACCTCACAGCTCACCTGCATTCTTCAACCCAACGTATCCCCCCATCGACTTCCGTCCGAACGATGGCAAATACTCCCAATCATTAATGCACTCATCTCTGAAGTGGATGCTCACAAGCAGCGAGTATATCTCCTTGAAATTTTCCAAGTTGCCTTTGGCTAAAGAAGTGAGTAGCTGGAAGGCATAACTACGGCTAGTTCGAGTTCCACACTTTGCCTCCAAAATGGAATCCTCCTCTCCAGGACCTTTAAGCATTCCAAACTGGACATTTGGATGGGGTAAGCTACCATGCTCAATACTTACTGCTTCTTTTTCTTCCACTCTTAGGAGAACTACAGATCCTGGAAACAAGAAATGGTTTATCAGCTGCACCAAGCCAAACCCCATAAAGAAAAATCAAACATCTCTTTTTGAATAGTTTTTGTTATCAAGTTCACAGCCAAAAGCTTACAATCTTTTCTAACACCACATTCTTTAACTTTTTGAGCAAATGCCAAGACAAAACAGCAGATAATCAGTATATGATCCCGCTGCCTACTTACAAGCTGGATAAGCCCCCATTCTTTCTTCGAGCCAATAGACTGGCAGTGGAAAACCTCCACAAGTGTTCTTGTTAGAAGGAGATGCCCTTCCAAACGCTGCAGCATAACCGGCAGTGCAATCAGATTTAACAACGCAATAAAGAGCTTGACTATAACAGCTCTAAGAACAGTAATTTATAAACTGTCAATTGTAATGAAACAGAAGTCTATACGACCGAGCATGATTCTCTGTCCACAATTGACAAATCCAGAAAATAAAGCCGCCAAACATTAAAGCGTCACCCAGCTTCGTACTTTCCCAAGCCAAATGTGCCCACCAAGAGCATATATTTTCAACTTTCAAAATCATGAATTTAGCAAAAAGTGAGCAGCCAACCCTGTCTTTTTCGTCGTGAGCTGCAGTCGCCGATTTTAACCATTTCACTTCATCCACAAGCTGTTGCTGGGTCATTTCTAACACTTCTGGATCTCGGCTTGATTTAAGAAGACGGCATAAAAGTTCCCAATACTGCATTTTGCAAGGACAACATGTAAGAAGAAAGTGTCAAACATTGATTAATGACTTCGGAAGAAAAAAAGAAAGAAAGTTTTAGCTGAAGTTCCGAGAAATAGCTATAAAAACAATGGAAACTACGAGCTTACAGGATAACACTGCCGAGGTTGCCTGTCGGCTTCAGCCTTTGCAGCTATCAGAGCCGAAAGAATGAGCTTGTGGGCAATATTTGCACTGTCTCCAGGCTTTTCCTCACTGTCGCACCAACCACCCAGTTAACCATTACCACCATAATTTTTTCGCATTTTTTACGTCAGGAGATCTCACTTACCAACAAAAAACACTATTGAGAACCATATGAAAAGTTAAAGGTACTCATCTCCCAAAACAGAAAAGCTCGAGCTTGTTTTCAACATCCTAACAGCAGAAGTCCATGCTTATCAATTAGAAAAATATAGGAGCAAAAACAATAAGCGGCCAGAAAGAAATCCTCCCAAAGCGTATAAATAGTTGAAAGACCAACATGCCTTTTCTACATTAGAAGAATCCAGATGCTCACCTTAGCTGTAGGAATGTATCTGCTGCCTGAAACCGTAAAAACTGTTGTTGACAATGAAGGACAGTATCCTGACACCAAAAAACTCTTCGGCTGCAGATCAAAATCCATTACTAGCTTTGACTGGTTGTTAGCCCCTACCATCTGCATCTGCTGAAACTTTCCAACACAACTTTGCAAAGACATGGAGCAACCAGTTGGCTCTTGTCATCAAACCAATCTTAATAACATGAAAGGACAAGATACATCAAAAGTATGCTTACCACAATGAACTGTGAGGCGGTAGAAGAGGTAAAAAATGACAGCAGCAAATGCTTGTGCTTCATTAAACACCATGTCTGCTCAAGCGTTTAGCACCCAACAAACAACAAATAAATCCACTTAGTTTTCGGCAGAGGGCACTAAGCAGATAAAGATCTGTGATTAACCCAAAGAATACATCAGCTATGGCCTTGCGTGCACTGATTCTTTGCAGAAACTAATCAACATAAACCTCCGGTAGGAAAATCACTAATGCACTTGATTGTGCGAAAGTGTCAGTGCCTGTTGCCGAAACCAGCCGAAGAAGGGCAAAAGTGTAATTTTTTTTCAGGAAACACTAATGCGAGGCTGTGGATGTCCCTTCTGAACCAAATCTGGGAGAAGACCAAACATCATTGAAGGTGGACCTCATAGAAGGTGAAAGGAGATAATGTTTTACCAAAAAACTTCCCCGATATCAGGATATTCAACAATATGACAACAGTATGACAGGCTTTCTAAAACTTGTAAGGATGACCCAAAGAGCCCACCAGCAAGCTAAATGCTTGATGACAGACATAGACATCGTCCAAGTCCTGGCCCGTCTCTTCATCCTCATCTGAAGCTGACGACAAAGACTTGGGATGATTCTGCAGCACAAAACAACACCAAGATTTTTCTTTTTGTTAAAAAGTGTAAACACAGCTACTTAAGAAAAAAAACACATCATGACAAAACAACTTGCCACATTACCACTGCAGCGAGGTCACTCTCAGCTGGAGTCCCAGCCAAACCAGACGCCAAGCAGCAAAAATTTTGTATCTTTTTTCTCCCGACTCTAGTACCATTCCTGATCTTGAACCGCCCAAGTCTCACAATGAATCACAATGGTACCAGTCCACACAAGCTGCAAACTAACTATAGGAGTCACACAAAACTAAGCTATGCTTTAACTTCTGAATTTCCTTCTGCCTGCAAGTTATTCTAACATACCCCCTCAAAAACAGTTCCTATGCGGGGCACCAATCGATTAAGGTATCTTATGTTTTATTACATAATGAAATGACCTGAGCAGGTTTTTTAGCACAGAGAAGAAAAAGCTACTAGCATAATTCATCAGTATGCCAAAATTCCCAGATTGCAGCAGATGATCACCAGGGGAAATCCTCAAAATGGCTATGAAGGCTTTTGGACGCAGGGTTGCAATTTGTCATCAATTCTGCCTACTTTCAATACCTGGTCTTTTTCTTTACAATAATGCCTTGCAGACAGTAAGAATGCCTTATAGATCGCCTATTCATATTATACCAACATGCTAAAAAAAACTTCCTTACGAGGACTGAACGAAGCATACGTGCTGAGATAAATTTGGTGATTTGAGCCACCTGCATAAGTGGGTACGGCGAAATGTGTTCTCCACTCACATTAACAGCATTGGTTATCAACTTCCAGATTACAGGAACTTACATTGCAAAAAACAATTGCACTTCCTCTGACGCACTGCAACAAAATCTGGACGAGTGAAAAATCTTAATGTGAGCGTGCAATCATTCAGGCCCTCAAAAGTAGTACACAGTACCTGTGAAATACGCTCATCGATGCGTATTAAAGAAGTGGCCATTGGTATAGGGCTCCCCATAGCAGCAATATTGCCCATGGCTGTGGCCCAAGCAAGGTTTGTTAGGACAGACACCACTTGTGCCAGGTCGGATGCATCGGGCCTCGTCTCACCAGCCTGTCCAAACCACACAGAAACATCACAAAACAGACAAGGGGAATGTTGTGAGACTATGGGATACTTGCATGTCATTTTCCCAAATAACCACATAAAACTGTCATAACTGAACAAATAACTAAACTGAATAAACAAACTGCAAAAAATTCCCTTCAAGCTTTATAACAGCTATGCCATGCAATCATAATGTACATAATGTATGTGTCTTCCTCATATCGTTTATGTACCAAGACAAGGGGCCGGCAACCAAGCTTACAGGGAGAGAAAAATTGTAAAATTCAATTGACACAGAAAACACATTCAATTTCGATATTAGACAACCATGCGAAAAAGTAAAAGAAAACGTACAGCGGCTCTGCCCTTGCTGGTAGTGGTTGGTTCAACCACAATGCCGCCGTTGGCGGTTTCATTCATTGAAACCACAACATCTTCCGCCTCATCTTCATCCTTCGTGTCATCCAGCACAACAGATCCATCCGCTCTGGACCCACAGCAAAAGATAAAACTTGACATTGTAGAAGCTATCAAAATTCAGAGGCTTTAAAAGTGATATTCTGACAAGACAACTGTGGGAGTACCTTCTCCAACTTCAAGATTTGGGCATTACACCAGGCCCGGCGGCTAACCTTATGAGGCAAGGCGTGGACGGACAGCTGTCACCATTAGGATCTATAGGCTCTTCACCGTCTTTCTCCAACAACTGCAGTCCACGACAACAAAAACAACAATTACCATTTTCCTACATGACCAAATGGGTTTTGTAGGATTATAAAACATTTGAAACATATGAAAACAAAAAGATCCGGCTTCCTGCATTTGCAAAGACTTGTCTTACAGAATACACAGAAGGAAGACATCCATCAGCACTGAGCCCCATGATCAAACAAAATGCATTAGGCAGTGGCATAAACAGCTTGCACATTTGTAACATATTTACGCTCCACATTCAATAACCATCCCATAGTAACTACGCAACACACCAGGAATTTGAGAAGCCTCAAAGCGCTTGCATAACAACCCCGGCGCATACGGGAGTCAACACCTTCCGGAAGAGCTCCTGGTTCAAAGACGCTTAGAAGACACCTAAAAACGTTGAGGTAAACGTTAAACAAGAGCACAAAAAGCGGTAAGAAATCATTCGACTGTAATGAAAGAGAGATGGTTAAAAAAACCTGCAAAATCTTAACATCCCTCTCCAATTTCAATCACCTGCAACAGCCAGTTAGCTACAACCATAAACTACCTTTAAAATACACACCGGCAAAATGCAGTAGCACCAACTCAGAGTGACAATATTTAAGATTTTCGAAGCTGCCAAAAAAGTAGATTTTATTAAGAGCAATGATACCAGATAAAATTGTAAAAACCTACACCAGAAAACAAAAACCCCAAGAATACACTTTCCAACAAACAGATTGGCGATTCAATAAACAGGCATGACAAAATCTGCTAATCTGAGGAGTAATTATCAGAAAGGAAATGCTCACTTAAAGCCACCGCTCCAAAGAAAATCTGCACGGAACTTCTTCGTCTGGGCTGTTGATACCCTGTTGACCGGCATCAGAATACCATCCACCACCTGTGGAATATAAAACAAAGTACCTATCAATCATAGCAG
Source organism: Zygnema cylindricum (assembly GCA_037447655.1). Classification (NCBI taxonomy): domain Eukaryota; kingdom Viridiplantae; phylum Streptophyta; class Zygnematophyceae; order Zygnematales; family Zygnemataceae; genus Zygnema; species Zygnema cylindricum. The sequence goes on from JBBHKE010002285.1 coordinate 22,357, forward strand.
AGCAAACAACCATAAACGTAAAAAAAAACACAAATCCAAAATCTCATGCCAAGCCATATGGTAGCACTATTCCTTCAAGGGTCAGAACGTAAACAATCATGTCCTGCTCCCTTAAGGATGAAGAAACAACCTTTTGTATAGGAAAGTACATACCTGTAATACATAAAATAAGTGTGACCGCGCAGTGAATTGGTTTTTGAGGAGAGCAACAGCATCCTCTTGAGTAGCAACGTCACTCAGGGACTGCAGATAGATCAAAGCAAAATGCAACATAGAGTTAAACAATTTTAAACTAACAGAAATTAACAGTTTTGAACTGACCACCAAAGGCAAGCAAAAAGGAGTTAAACACAATTGAGAGTTAAGAACTCCACCATAAACTGCCTTAATAAACACAGAAGGAAAGATTGGATAACTATACTATATCAAAGTAAAAATGTTCTCACCAAAAAACTTCTTAAGATGTCGGGATGAGTTGGGAGTAACATTAAAAGACTTTCTGCACCCTGACACATATCAAGTCCATGATGTCAGCAGCAGTCACAAAACACAGATTCATCTTGAAAACCATTGCACCTTGCAGGAAAGAAAAAAATGTCGTCTCAAGTTGAGGCCTTACTTCTCGTACTCCACTATTGTCCACATCCAGCAATTTAAACAATATATCATACACCTGCATCAAGGGCACAGAAGCAGTCAATAAAAAATACTAGACAAACATAAGTACTGGATCAGACTTCTCATATGATTGCGTCAAACCTGACTACGAGTGAATCAGAAAGGTCTGATCCAAGTCATCCAGAAGTCCTGGTCAGTGCAAATTTCACAGCTTCAACTACGAAGCAATAGCAACAAAATACAGTGAAGCTAATATAGAGGCCCACGAAGGAAAAACTCATACAAAGGCGTTCTAGGACCTAAAACTACTCCTATATTACGCTTGGCAAGTTGCAACTGAACCACGAGCCTCCTGTCAACCTCAAAACAAAAATGCCAAAGGCGGTGAACATGTAAGCTGGATAGTAATATTTGCAAACACGTGAGAAAGGAGGGTTGGTCAGAAACTATAGAGTTAGTCCGAACCACAATCTAAAATACAACTGGAGATTGACTTGCGGTTTTCTTGTACTAAAGAAACTTTGAAAATCCAACAAGATAGGAGGGACAACCATTCCTTTGGAGTAAGAGACCTTTGTTACTTAGTACCAAAGGAACCGTCACCTCACCTCTTTCTGTTGGGATACAAGCAAACCAGGTAACCGTTGCTCGTCCAACGGATCAGAAGGACGATCAATAAGATTCACCTGCCATACGGAGCTCCGGAAGAACAAATAAGTACTACATATATAGCCATCAAAAACTAACTGGGATATGTGTGCTTTACTAGATAATGATCATCTCTCAGCTAAGAACAGCTGTTAGACTGTTTATGGAATCAGCAACCCGCGGCCACTGAAGTGGAAGCCTGATATATCTATATGAGGAGGATGGCGAATGTAAGTGCCTGCTCAGTGTAGTACGCTGGAAAGGCCGAACCCACCGAGGCAGAAATAGCAGTACCCTCCTGAATGCCGCACTGGCAAATCACCTGCCAATCCTGCATAAGCTCGCGACCTTGGTACACTAAGCGCACACGTGACACTGGGCAATCCATGCCTTTGGCGACCTGCAAACCAACACAAACAAACCTCATCAGCATGAGTATGGAATGAACAAAGGAGGAAGAGGGAGATTGGAAGGACAAGGGGAGAGGAAAAGGGCAAGAAGGCAGAAGAACAAGATAAGAACTTAGCCAGCCAGCCCCACCATAAACAACCACAAATACTGGCAATCATCATACTAACTACAATGTCAAAAGATAATATAACCATTAAATTGTTTAAAAAATGAAAGGAGGGTGGGGGGAAAAACCCACCTTTTGCCGTAATGAAGCCAGGTACTCATTTGAATGCACATTCACCTTAAAGTATGTAGATTGTTTGTTCGCAGTGCTGACCTGCAACAGGAACACTCAGCAGGCAAGACACTTACTTCGAGGAGACCATGATGTCACAAAACGAGCAAAGTATAATTCCATCCCAAGACAAAAAAAACCCGAATTATTGGCATGGTACTATTACCACATAAATACACGCCCAATTTTGCCAAACTTGCAGATCTAGACCATGACAAGTAAAAGCCCATGTACTACACGCAAGAAACTAATTGCATATGAAAAAGGTGATTTGAAAAATGTTGCAGCCACCACAAAATACTCAAAACAAAACCAAAGAACCATGGCAGAATGGCCAGCATCTGCCTTCAGTCTGCAACCGCAAGATGAGCACACACATGTTAAAAATTCATTGATGCACAAATACACAGCCAGCATTTCTTGACATGCCCTTGATACAATGTTCAATTTTCCTGGCAATAGCAAGTGTCCCTTTTCAGTGGCAGAAAATGTGAACCCATCTTTTCACAATTTCAATTGTACCTCAATAGTAAGAGGCCTTCCTTGGAAGGATGCTCCATGGGCTGGAACCTTCCGAGGACATCTTCCTTCGCACTTGGTGATAAACACCTGGGATATAAACATCACAGTAAGTACTGCCCAATTTGCAACTGCTACCCACTCCAATGTCACAATTCCTGTGACCAGTCTGGAAACCAAGCAATTAAACTGCGGCAAACATCCATGAACAAGCAGTATGAAATCGCATGCGTACATAACCCTTTGTTTTTGTAATTATCAAGGACACTGGTAATCCTGAGGGTCACATGTAACAGTGATTTGGTGCAATTAATCTGACTTCCGGCAACTGACATTGTAAGGCCGTACTGAATGTCAGCTGATATTTTCCGCAACTTTGCCTTCGCTTCTATTAAGCCATCATCTCTAATGTTACCAACCTCAGAAAGACTTCCTTCCACAAAAACCCTTTGTACACGAATATATATCCATTCATATGGACGGCATTTACAGTGTAATATCAATGGCCCTTTTCATAGATGGACGCCAAGGAAACTATATATGCCTTTCTTGAATAAAGCGGCCAGTCCAAATTCCTCTATGAAAGAACATGAAGAGATTTACTGATCTTAAAGTGACAAACTCCATGTGTGAAATTGTACCAAAATATTACCAACATTTTGTCGATAGCTCTTGCTAGACCCTAGACAAGGGACAGGACTATGCAAATACTACAAAATATGGCATTGCCGACAATCACATTTCTTAGCCTCTGAAAGTATACAGCAAAGAAGTTTTTGTCAACCACAAAAAGGACACGACAGATAATTCATTTTTTGTGAGCCGCCCTATTAGTCTGTTCCTAACAAAAAAAAAACACTACCATCAACAGTGGAAAGAACAGGACGAGCCTGTGACTTTGCCTAAAAGACGAATTCTAAGAAAATACAACCATCAACAGTGAAAAGCACAGGTCCCAACCAGTTGCAAACGAGCAGAATTTCAAGACTAAAGCCCAACCAACGACAAATGAAACATTAAATCCCTCACCTTCAACAAGCGAAGACACCTTTCAGTTTGTGAGATGGGCGATACTATTTTGCTAGCTTCAATCTCCCCATTTTCTCGTTTGTTCTCTCGAATAACCTCACCCTCAACCATCTCCTCCCTCCGCTTTGACTTAGCACTTGCAGGTTCCTCATCCTGCCCACCAATCTCCATATCCTTCACAATGCTGCTATCATCACCATCCCCACCACTACCCATAGTGCAGCCTCCTGCACCGTCTTCTCCACATTCATTTCCACCACTGATAAATCCATTCGTCCATTCTATTCTTTCCATTCATTAATTTCTTCCTTCCATTGGGAAGAGCGCATCAATATCTACTGTTCCATTCCATTTCATAAGATTTCTCTTTCTCCTTCTTTCCTTCTTCTCCTCTCCCTCCCTGCTCCTTCCCCTCCCCTCCCCTCCCTCCTCCCCCTCCTCCCCTCCCCCACTCCTCCCTCCCCTCCCTCCCTCCTCCCCCTCCCTCCCTCCCCTCCCTCTCCCTCCCTCTCTCTCTCCTCTCTCTCCTCTCCTCTTTACATGCAGGTGAAGGAGAAAAAAGAAAAAGAGAAAAGTGAACTCTCGTACTCTTCAAGCCTTCCACAAAAATAAGCAAGAACTCAAAAACAATATAGCATATCTTACAAAAATGGAGAGAAGTGGCATAATTCGAAAAGGTAAACAGAAGCTACATCGATCACCTTATGGACACATCGTGTTAAATAAACGCAAGGTCACAGAAAGCGTCTGAAACAATTTGCAAACATCTAACTCTTACCTCCAGATTGTCTGCAAGGCAGGTATGGACGTCACGAAGGAAATGAATGCATTCATCGACTATCTCTTCAACTGTAGTGTGAAGCGCTATTTTCCATGTAAAAGGGAGGCCTTCCAAGTTAAGATCAACCGTGACAGTGGAGTTGTCATTACGGGGTTGCTTAAGCTTCTTTTTATCCAAATTCACCCATAGGAATAAGCGTTGAAAACATCTGTGGTTCCATAGGGCAAACAAACAACCAAGATATTACTCTCGAAAAGCAAAAAGATAACACATGGTTTATTCACCTTTTTTATTTATCTCCTTCAGAATAATTATACACGCTATCTTTTTCACCAATCGCTACATCAAACTTTGACTGTTAGTTGCTCCCACGTGCAGCATTTCCAGACATATAACACAACCAGAGAGAACATCAGCGAGTTTCCACCAAAACAAGGTACCTCCAGGCAGTCACCGTCAGCTCGGCTGGATCCATGGTACATAACCTCTGCGAGAGAAGATTTGCTTGGGCCTCAGTTGTTAGAGAGGGCCACTTATTTCCCAGGGCTTCACAGAACCACACCAAGCCCCTTTCTCTGTCTGCCGCCACTACAGGACTTTCCACCAATTGGGTCCAGATTTGGTCCGCCAGAGGGCACTCCAATTTTATGCCACCAGTCTGTCAAACGAGTCAAAACCTGCCCAGCTATTAGCATCCTCTGATCTTTGTGATTCTAGCAAAAAGTCATTCAGCTTTATCTATAAACAATAAAAACTTCAACAGCAACATTTAAATGCAAAAACAGAACTCGCTCTGTATTTGCATTAGTGTGGGCTATTCAAGGATAAAAGTTTGGCACAATCAGATCGAATAAAGTGTGCATATTCTTATCATTTGCAGGATATTAACAAATAGCAATTTCGTCCCTGCTCCATACACACCTGGAAGACCCAAAGAAGGAAGTCCAGCCGTTCACGAACATGCTGCTCATGAGTGTACACACCATCAACTAATGAAGACGATCCCTTGACTTTGCCGGTAAGCATTTCTCCCGCACATTTCTTTGCAGCATCCAAGTACACGTGCAAGCTCCTGACAACCTGCATTTTCCAACACCTAAAGGGTACAACCATAGTTTCTTTCACATTGACATGCTATCATCGTCACCTCCCTTCCCTATCCAGTAGCTAGTAGACTAGTAAGCCACCTAATTAAATTTAGGAACTAATCCCTTAAAGACGGGAGAATATACTGTTCCAAGTCGATCATAATTTAGACAACAACCATGAATAGCTTTTTTTAGCTTAACATAAATGCATTGCACTGCCAGAATTCGAATTGTCGCACCTCGAACTGACATTGGTGAACATTAGTAAAGGCATGTAATGCAAAACTTTGGAAATGATGAAGACAAGAAAAACTAAAGGAGTCCTCATTAAGAAAACCAATATCAGAAAATGGCCATATGAAGCCCGTCAAGCGATTATGCCAATGGTATTTAAGCAATACACCAGCTAGCAAAATTACATGCGAGATTCTAGACTCTGTCACACTTTTAAGAAATTTGCATGCCTGGCATGCCGGGCAGAAAAGCAGCATACCAGGGCCACAAGTTTATGTTGATCATTGAGTTGTTGCAGCCTGATCTGTCGAGGAATATCGTTCTGTACCCATAGACGTCATTTACATTCTGGTCAATACTGTCAAACCAAAGACATACACTCGGAAACCGAAATATATTTAGTGAACAACAAACAAGCTCAGCATTCCTCGTAATTTCACCTTCTTCACTGACCAAACAACAAAGTGAGAAAAAAAAAAAACACAAATAATGGGTGTGATTTAACAAGCAGCTCTTGTGCCTCTTGGATATGGGTGATCTAGAAACTTTTCCACATTTGAGTATTCAGCGACCACCTCTGACTAAAATCTTGCCAGGCAGGTCAACGGAGACAATCATCAAGGTAAATCACTAACCAGAGCTGTTAACAAACCAGCTTAAAAAGATTGAGAGACCAAACTTTAGGTTGAACGTGGACAAAAAAGCCATAGATAAAAAAAACTTTGCCAGGAAAGAAGAAATACAAAAATTGCCTTCATCAAAAAAGAAGTAAAAAAATGAAAGCTAAATTATCATCAACTCACCTGAAATATAGGCTTCTCTTGATCCAACATCACGATCTCCCTTAAAAGCCGAAGAGAAGGGATCACAGATTTTCCTTCTCCAATCATAGTAAGGCACCTGTTTATGTACACCTGCATGTGGTGTCACAACGTTCTGGTGAGCAACATCATCATAGGCTCAGGACTGAGCTATGTTGACCTCAGCCCTCCGTGCACCCAAAGGAGGGTGAGATCGGCTAAGTCCTCCAACAGCCTGCAGGTCACAAAATTAGAAGCAATTGCGATCAATCTATAGCCATAAATGCCTTTCCAAGCGGATCCTAACAGCATGATTACCCAGCTTTGTGAGATGCACAGTTAATTTTTACGAGTTTAAGTACACTGTTTACGGCTACTAGCGTTAATGTTTTTTTCACCAATTGAATCATTTTTTCTCCTTGCACACATGTCCGATTTTCAATTGGAGACCACCAATCGGTAGGTGGGAACCTTGCCATTTCATCATAGACGTCGGATTACGCATTATCTTCAATAAAGAAACATATCATCACCATTCAAAAGCAGCATGCTTAAGTACAGACAGGTCAAGACCTAAACATCAATACTGACGGAATGGGACTTACTGCCTTGCTTGCACACTGTACAGAATCATAATGTCCAAGGATTTCTGTAAGAGCACCAGACTCCAACACCTCGGTGGGTGCCTCGCCTGAATGAAGCATATTCCACAAGAGCTCAAGAAGCCTGCATTGAGAAGACGCGATGTCTCTCAGCCAGCTTCCAATCACCCTCAATAGCTCCGCTAAAGCTTAACGACAGCAATAGCGAAACAAAACATCCAGACCAGGAAAAGATGAAAGAATGACAACGACAGGCATGTTTTTCAAGGCTTTCCCTCAACAAATAACTCAAAATGTCCCAGAGAGGTCCCTTAGAACTTGGCAAGACATATTTTTTCAAGGATGTAGTTTAATAAGGACAATTTCTCAGTCAATAGCAAAATGATGCCAACCTGGTAGCCATAACTCCCTTAGTGTCGCTACGTGCAAGTTTCTTCACGAGTTGAAGAATTTTGACAATATCAGCTGGTGTACGACCCTGCAGAGGATGCTACCTGCAAGTTAGTGTATGTTTAATATCACATATCTTACTGGCAGAAGGTTCACAGGGTCAGAGTTATGATTTGAAAAAGCAAATAGACACACCTGGCTTCTTTCAAAGCGGCCAAATAGACTATCAAGTTGGTCGTCTGAAAAAGACCAGGCTAAGTCTGCCAGGAGGTCAAAAATATTGTTCTTCACCTGTCATATAAGCACAGCGCAAGCATTAGGTGAGTTTCCACTATCTTACAGATATATACATAAAAAACTTCCTGAGCACATAATACAAACATATAGGAAGGAACCACATGATTCAAAAGCTCCAAGAGGAGGAGGAACAACTGCTTTACAAACCAACGGAAAAAAAGGTGAAAAGCCTGTGGCTACAAGCTATTGCTATCGAGCATCGCTAAGGTGAAAAACAGTATAACATACCGCCTCAAATTGATCAGGCTTCTCTGTAGCAGCCCAAATGGCATCAAGATGTTCTTCTGAAAGCCTCCTTTCTTGCAACAAAAATTTCATAATTTTTTCCACCTGCAGATCACCTAACAAGTTATGGTTAACAAACTTCAAAACATAAACAATTTTTGAAAGCAATCAATTAATAACCTTCACGGACTATCAGACTCAAAAAAATAAGGCTATTGAACCATCGACAGAGGTCAAAATCTTTGGACCCCACGACCTACTCTTTATAAAATTTCATCACCAAAAACTCCTACCTCAAAAAAACAAAAATAAATAAAAATGGACTACGATTTCTCTGTGCTGCTCATGTCACATCAGGGACTGCGTGATCATTAGAACCAGTGCCCTGAAAACTCCACCCACCTGATCCACATATTGTTTATGATGCAGATGTGATCGCAAGACATGTCGCAGTATATCATTTGTTTCCAGCCACTCTATTGTCGTTTGCACAGATTTGCCCATGTCCCTGCAAATTAAATCACCAACCAGTGATCTTGACAACGGAAGTTTTTCTGTACTACAGTGCTTGATCCGTCTAATAGACTGTAATTTCTGTCAAGGAGTAAAAATGGTTTTCTAAAAAAAATGTTCTGGAGCCAAAGCAAATAAGATGTGCATCAATCTGCTAAACAAAACAAACTAATCATGTTCATACATGTCCATACAAGAACATACCTGGAAGATATGGCCCGGGAATTTTCCAAAAGCTTGTTTATCTCACGGACTGCACTAAGCTGCTTGTTGAAAGAAGGAAACCCGAGCATACGCTCCACCATCCGCCTTTGTACTGCACTCACCAGACTCTCCGCTTCCTCAAGTGAAACACTTCGCCCAATCAAGGCCTGAAGATGTTTGAGAGTAAGAGATAGTGCCCCAAATGTACCATCTCTCGTTTTATCGCTTAATGTGTCCACGTCTCTCTCAAGATTGTCCGCGACAAACCGGAGGACAATTTTACAGGGCTGCCATGAAGTCCAGAAAAAAAGGGATCAGTATCTGAATGACGCTGATTTGCCGAAGCAGAATCCAAATTGGGCACAAACCCATAGTCACTGCGTTTGATATGCCCTAATGCTGATCACAAGCCCCACAAATTGTGCAAAAATACGCAAAAGTGTCACAAATGGCATGCTGTAAGCAGTTGTAACTCATAAACTTCCTCTATAACTTACAAACTATGACTTACTGTAACTTCACAGTAATGGATGTTGCTCATTAAAAAAAAAAAAAATTATCCTCCTCGGAGAAGAACCAAGGGTGGACAACGTATCTGAAAAAAAATCAGGAAGAAAGAAGAGAACAGGTGACTGATGCAATGCTAGACCTACCTCCACAAAAAGTGCTGCCGCATTATCCGTTAAGAACTCCGCAGCCCTGGCAACAGGTTGAAGGACAGCCTCCATCGTAGTTGGTGATAACTTTTCTGGTTTGGCCAAAATATCCAGTAGAACTGAATAGCCGTTTCCATATGAAGTTTGACCAAAGTAATTGAGGCAGTATGACAACCAGCAATAAACATCTGGAGGCTTGCATCTGGCGCACTCACAGCCGTCCAACTGTCTAACTTGCGCCCTCCTGAAAACACAGTACCACTCCCCAGTCTTTACCTTCAAAGGGGATCCTGCAATAGGAGTAGCAAAACTATTTGGAAACTTCAAATCTGCAAGTGTCAAATTCTGCTCTTTGTGTTTTATATGGTACTGGCAGTTCTTATCAAATCCTATCGCCAATGCTTTCAAGAGAATGACCACATCTTCTTCGGCATCAACATTCTCGTCGAGAAGCTGAGGAGCCTTTAAAACAACTACATCCATTAACCGTAACAATGCGTCCAAAATGTGAGAATGAATATCATCATTCCACTTCCAAATTGCTTTGTCGTCAAGACACTTCTCAAAAACATTCGGCACAGCGTCACGGAACAACGTCTGTAACTTTCTTCTGTCAGGAGTGGTTTCTTCATGACCAGCTTTGATGATTTTTGCGGCAGCAGCTAGACACAGTTGCAAATGATTTGGATAAACTGTCCAAGGCCATTTTCCTAAACCATCCATTACAATATTAAGCTCTTCCCGGGGAAAATCGTCCACATCTTCCAACTCAATATCCTGTGGTTGAATAGGCATATCTGCTCTAGAACCGTATTCTGATGACTCGTCGTCACTGCTCGGTGTATCCCAAGCTTGATTATCTTCCTGTCTGATTGTTTCTACATCCCAGTTTTGCTCCATTCTCCAGCAGAAATCTACCTTAAAAAACCTGCCTCTGCTTAATCTATATGCATACAAAATTTAAAGTTTACAGACATATAATTTTTTCAGACCAGCAAATTATTTGTAAATATAACACAGGTTAAAATATGTAAAGCTTTCTGCTTTTTTATGATTACCCCTTTTATTTGTCCGACTCATTATTCAAAAACCTGCTGGCTCACATCCAAAGCTTAATGTACATGTCATTCAACAAAAGTTTAGCACCATGTGCTGCTTTTGAACTATAGCTCACAGAGATGGTTTGACGCAGTATAAAGGGAAAGAGCAAAATCCACATGGCACGGCGCTATTGAATCCTGGGTTCCGTATTTTCGAATGTTGTATGTGCGAAATATTTTATAAACTTGCCGAAAACTGGTAGTAGTGTGGACCTTCCCGTGAATACCGTATGGAATACGGTACTGTAGATATTGTAGTACGGTAGAGTGCTCTTTTATTGGATTAAGGGTATGGTTACATCAGACGAAAAGTGAGGTTTAATACAGAATTTTGTACTTGCCCGTACCATGCCGTACTATATTTTCGTGAGTTTCTTAAAAACAACATTACAGAAAATAAGATTACGATTCTCCAAGTATCCAGGAGAAGACATCGACCGTCCGATTACATTTTGGTCTTCATCTGCGAAGCAATCGCTCCATACGCCTCTGTATTGGTGAACCCACCTCGCCGAGGTGGGTTCAGCAATACAGAACCATTCAAATCGCTACACCTGGACGTCAGACACGTGCGTCTATGAAATATGAAAATTTTCACACGTCCACAAAGTCACGTGCCTTCGGACAAGGTGACCGTAAAATTTTTGCCGAAAAGAAATACGGTTTTTTCCTGAAAGTCAGCAGCGTGAAGGAGATCTCTGAGGTACATTGACGCGGTACACTTGTGAAGTACACGTACGTAATACGAGAGTACGGATTTTTATACGAAAATGGTCGGTTTCCAAATCTTTGACGATTTTTTAGATTTGATCGTCGACCTACGTGGAATCACTCAAATCAGAACACGTATGTAAAAACTTGTTTACAGATGATACGCGATGTAACCGAGGCCTCTGTAATACAGAAATTTTGCTGTCCGTACTATTACAGAGACCTCCTGATGTAACCATGCCCTAAGTAAAGTCTGATACGGTTGTCCAAGCACTGCTATAAAGTATAAACTCATCTACAAGTATTGTGAAACTCGCTTTCTTAACCCCCGAACTCCACGCGAGTCGTGAACGTAGTAAATTTGGACAGTTCGTGTAATGTGGAAGCATGTACGTCAAATCAGGTGACTTGGTTACTTGGTTGCAAAAATGGATTTGAATAAACTGCACAAATATGCGTCATTTACTGGTATTTTTTTAAATGAAAATCGTACCCATAATGACGGCACATTTATAGATAAAACGTAAGATTAGTCAAGAAACAGGATTTACCGCACGTTACTGTAAATAGTGTATTGTACTGGTACAGTACACCGCCAATCGCTATTAGTAGTGTTGGGTATCGAGGACCTTTTGCCGATATTCGATATATCTCGAATTTCAGGTACCCGATAATCGATATATCTTTTCGATATATTGAAAATATAAATATCGCGATATATCGAGGCATTAAAAAAAAATGAAAATATTCACAGGTCTCTAAAGTCACGTGCCTTCGGACAAGGTGACAGTAAAATCTTTGCCGAAAAGAAATACGGTTTTTTCCTGAAAGTCGAGTGAAGGAGATCTCTGAGGTACATTGACTCGGTACACTTCATTGTTCAAAAATGGTTGAAAGTAGGCCCATACAATATGCCTATTGTATGCAAAACATACAACATGACCTTAAGACCCATATTGTATTCGGACAAATTCGGACCATTTAAACATTCGGACCAAAAATTGGACCAATTAAAACATTTGGACCAAAATAATTTATTTACACCGTCAGATTCGGACGATCGGACGGTCTTTGATCAAAGTGGCGATCTAAGAAGATCACATGAAAAACCCATAACACGACTTACGATAAAGGCGCTGACCAAATGCCTACCATAAAAACGCCTACTTTTTAAATATGGTACACTTGCGAAGTACACGTACATAATACGCAACTACGGATTTCCATACGGAAATGGTCGGTTTTCAAATATTTAACGATTTTAAAGATTTGATCGTCAACTTACAATGAACCACTCAAATCAAATTATGTGTGTAAAAACTTGGTTACAGACGATACGCAATGTAACCAAGGCCTCTGCAATACACGAATTTTGTTGTCCGTACTATTACAAAGACCTCCTCATGTAACCATACCTTAAATTAGTAATTATATGAATTACAAAATTAGTATTTTTTTGTCGATTATATTTTGCGGCGTCTACCTTTTAAGTCACGGAACGAAAATCGAGGATTCTACTCAATCGATATTTGATATATCGAACATCGAAATTATCGCGATATGAATTTACCCGATACCCAACACTAGCTATTAGCGTACAAGTTTCTTTAGCGTATAAGAAAAATTACAATGATTTACGCTCATTAGGAATTTGAAAATTACAAATATTATATATATATATATATTCTAATTGTTTACTAATGCTAATTTGGGTCTTTGAAAAAAAATATGTCGGTCGCAAACATGCTTACACTAATATAGGTACTTGTACAAAATCTGACAAATAGTACACAAATCGTACGTTCACACGTCGAAATGTGGTTGTTGGACAAATATGTGTGAACGTGATATTTGACTACCTGATTTCATCCCATTTTTAGAGCGCATATTCTCATGCATTCGCGGTTACTAAAATTCATCAATTATATTTTTTCACTTAAAAAGGTACAATTTTGTACGGTCTGACACTTACCGTACATCACACTATTTAAACAACAACGTACTTAGGTTTTTACACTAATTGGACAAAAAACCCTAAATGGCGTAAAGGAAAAACCAAAATAATTTATGCTATTTAAGAATTTGGAAAAAAAAACGGAACCAAATTAGCGTTCAATTCGCTAATAGTGATTGGCGGTGCAGTGTTTTATATCGTACTAGGGAAATATTTTATTGATTTTTCACGAAGTATGATTGAATACGTGCGATATTGGTGTATTCATTAAATATGTATTAAAACTTTAAACAATGTTGTTCAAATCGCGCGATTTTTTTCTTTTTTTACGATTGAAACGTATAATTCGTGACTTATGAAAAAATCGCAAAAAATCAAGACATACTTTCTATCCAGTACAGTGAACAGACAAATTATGTAAAAAATACAGCTTTTCAGCGTAATATGTACGGTTGTGTACGGTAATCTACGGAATTTAGCAAATCATACGTCGCACTTATTAGTATTTTAAGGATAGTAAACTGAACATAAAATTCACGTAACTTTAGCGTTATTTTTTCAAAAATGTACGGACATTTTCGAAAAGAGACGTTGAGTTTCACTCTATTTACGCGCGTTAAGTTTTAGAAATGTGCAGACGTCTTGTTCATTACTTTTATAAAAGAAGGCGCCATGGACTGTTGAAAACGTAACCGCACATACGCCGCTTCCCTCTAACCTACCCTCCTCCCTCTCAAGTTTTCTACTTTCCTCTCTTCCAAACTTCGACAAAAACAACCATGCCCAAAAATCGAGGAGAGGAGTGGGAGCACGTGAAGGTTGCAGACGGTGGGATTATTCTTGCCAACCGAAAATGTCATTCATATATGGTATCTATTTTATCTCTGTGCAGTCGTATTCTGTCTTAGTGATAGAGAGAGAAGGTTGCCCTGGAGGCCTGTCATATAATATTAGACATACATACTTTTGTAAAAATGATGCGTCTTTAAGGATTTGCACTAGAGTCTACGATTTCAATTATATTTTTTATCACGTCCGTTACCAATCGAAGAGTTTCCAATGCAAATGCAGAGTGTGACAAACACTTAAACACATATAATATTTCAACGCTCATTTAACTGAAAACTTACAAACTGCAATATATGTGAAATATATTTTTGTTTACATATGCGGAATAGTATGGACGAAAATTCTTTAACGATTTTTACGATTTTTTATAAAGGTTCAATGCGTTGGTTACGTATAATTCGTCGCGATTAAATCGTTCGCACTAAACGTCGCGAACAGTTATGCTTTTAAAACGATGTTGTTTAAATAGTGCAATTTTTTCCTTTTTTACGATTTAAACGTATAATTCGTGCATGTTGAAAAAAACGCAAATAATCGCGATGGACTTTCTGTCCGGTAAACATTATAAATAATTTATGTAAAAGGTATAGCGTTTCCCATAACTTGTATGGTTTTTTCCGATAATGTACGAAATTTAACGAAAATCACACGTAGTAGTTATAGTATTTTTCTGTCTAGTAAACTGAACATAAATTTCACAAAGCTTGTACGTTATTTTTACGCAAATGTACAGAGATTTTTGAAAAGAGACGTTGGATTTCACACTATTTGCGTGCGTTAAGTTTGAAAAAGGTACGAACGTCTACTTTGTTTTTCTTTTAAAATAAGGCGTCATGGACTGTTGAAAACGAAACCAAACGGACGCCGCCTCCCTCAAGCCTATCCTCCTCTTTCCTAAGCTTTCTATTTTATTCTCTTCCAAACTTCAACAGAAGCAACCATGCCCAAAAATCGAGGAGAGGAGCACGTGAAGGCTACAGACGGTGGATTATTCTTGCCGACCGATTATGCGTCTGTATTTATTGCAACTTCGAATATAACGCCGAAACAATTAGGATTTAGAAATCATCTTCTTGGAAATGTCAAAAGTGGAGGGATTATACGCTTTACAATGTGTACAGACGAGGTTAATAAAAAGTTTAGTGCTTTAGCAAACCAAAAAATTGCAAATTCCTCTAAAAAACGTGTAATGTGCGACTTCGGTGAACTCACCAACAATTTTCCACCCTCTCTGCGTACCAAAGTAATAGTTGTGCAGACTAAGATAAAAAATGCATTTAACAACCATAATAATAAAGAGGTAGATTAAGCATGGGCCACCGCTTTATTTGCCGATCGATTGTCATTTAAACTTTTAGAGGACCCATATTTCAAGGCAACGGTGAAGAAGACCAGTGATATAGGTGGATCTTACAAGTAACCAATCCATAGTGCAATGATAAATTGTCTCTTATTACAAACCAAAAAAAATGTGAAACAATATTAAACAAGTTGTGGAAACTATTTATATCACTGGTGCCACGATCACATCAAACAGATGGACAGCAGTTGACGATATACCTCTCATAAATATTATAGTTGTCACTCCGAAAGTGAGACATGTTCTTGACGGTATGAGACACGAGTGGGCACACTAAGGAAGCGAAAACATTTGTAAGGTGTTAGAAAAATGAATACTTGTGGTAGGGGTGGAGAATGTGGTGCAGATTGTAACCGATTTTACCCCGGTGAACAAGGCTGTAGCCTCGTTGCTCGTGGAAAATCACTGTTCTATGACATGGACGCCATGCGCTGCACATATACTACACTTAAGGTTGGAACATTGAAATAAGTTGTTATTTATCTCCAAACTTGTTCGAGAGGCAAAAGAAGTTATAAAATTCATCACTAATCATAGCATTAGTGTAGCCATGTTCAATAATTTATTTCCTCTTTGCCTTCTAAAACCTGGAGAGACTAGGTTTCCTACAAAAGTTTATTATGCTCTAAAGGTTATTAAACGTGAAAGAGAGTCTGGAGCGCTTGATGTTTGATGACAAATTCAAAGAATGGGTGGGCAAACCAATTGTACAAGACACAGGGGGCTAAAATTAGGTGCTACATTTGGAACGCACAGTTTTGGGTTAGAGTGGAGTTTTCGGTTAGAGTGACAGAGGCTGTGTAAATTTTAGCGGTGAGGTGGCCCGAATGTGGGGAAGGTTTACTGCGGTTTTTACGCTATTGAACAATTTTTGGATAATTTAGCGGTCGCGGAAGGAGATAATATTCGTGAGGACATGTAGATTTTGGAAGAGTTTAAAACATCTTGGGTGGTGAGGTGGAAAATGGAGCATAGCCCCATTTACGCGGTCGCCTTTGTACTCAATCCGAAGTCCCAAAAACACGCAAATGGGCAACGTGCAAACTCGACAATTATGAAGGTTTTCAAACAATGTTGGAGAGGATGCTTCTAAATGTGGAGGAGCAAGAAGATGCCCGCATTCACTTATCAAAATATAGAGGTTTTGATAGAGTTTATGGAAGAGAAATTACAAAATCATGTGTAAGGTAAATGCAAACGTGGAAATGGTGGTAAGAGTTTGGGTCATCCACCCATATCTTGCAGTAGGTGGTTGTAAAAATACTTCCATAGTGCTCAACTGCCAGCTCATGTGAGCAGAACTGGTCAACATATGACCATATTCACTCTAAGAAGATAAATAGATAAACGGCTAAAGGGGCTAATGATATGGAATGGGTCTTCACTAATCTCGGACTGTTAAAGAAGACTAGGATGTTAGCTATGAAGAGGATAGGGTGGCATGGGAAGAAGAGGAAGGGGAGGTAGGGGAAGAGGATTATGATGAAGACATGGTGGACTTTGACGTAGGGGAAGATGATCTAGACTAACGATAAATGATATATATATATATATATATATATATATATATATATATATATATATATATATATATATATATATATATATATATATATATATATATATATATATATATATATATATATATATTAATAAATGTGTTTAAGGGTGTCAACTTTGAAGATATATAATAGCATTGGAAGATGAGGGAAAGGAGGTAAGGGAAAAAGAATTTGGGTGAAGACATTAGGGACTTTAATATAGGATAAAAAGATTCACAGTAGAGATAGATGAAAGATATGTATTTATGTTTTTCGATTAATGTGATTGTAATTTTTTTGATTATTTTATTTTTTTAGGTCGTGCAATGTTGAATGTGAAAAATGTCATTTGTACATGGCCTGTACTTTAAATTTGTGCAGACTTATGTTGTTTTAGAGATAAAGAGAGAAGGCGGCCATGGCTGCCTGTCAGATAGTGATAGTGACAGACGGACATAAAATTTGAGCCTAACTAGATTTGAACCTGACTCTACGCACTGTGCTTGAAACCTGTTTTGATTTACGTTTGTCCATTACCAGTCAATGAAGAGTTTCCGATACACATATAGAGTGTGATACACATTTAAAAGAAGACAATTTGTTAGCGCTCATTTAACGAAAAACTTAGAAACTGCGGTATATGTAAAACACATTTTTGTTTACATGTACGGAATAAAACGGAAGAAAATTCATCAACGGTTTTTACAATTTTTTATAAAGGTTCAATGCGTTTGTTACGTATAATTCGTTGCGATTAAATCATTCGCACTAAACGTCGTGAACATCCATGCTTTAAAAGCTTTACTTTTACGATACATCCTGTATAATATGAGTAACGTATGAGATGTTAAAACGTAAAAGACTTGAAAGTAAAGAACTTCGAGAGATTTGCTGGGATGGGACAAGACCTATGAGGCATTGAGCAGGAAAATAGGAACCAAGAAAATTAGATGGTTCAAGCGGTTCACACTTCACAGGTTCAGAGCAACTTGTTCCGAAAGCTTTCACAATTTGGGTGCGTTTTCATGTACTTGTAACGTAGCGGAAAACTTTGTTTTTTAGCGCAAACCTGGCGGACCCAGATTTCAGACGTCCTTATGTGTAAACAACGACATACTCACTGAAGGGTGTGACGATTGTATATGCTGACAATCCCCGTGACGGCTGTCAACGTCTACAATCTGTGATGATGCACACTATTTTTTGTAACTGCTTGTGACGTCGCATGAGTTTTCGTGACATTGGAGATGTACCGCCTCCCAGCCCGTGCCTTTTCAAGGTTGAAGAAAATGCACTTTGTCTTTGCGTCGCTTGTCCGCTGGACGTGAAATGACATTGGAATCTTGACACCCCTGGCGGAATAAAATTTGTACTAGGCGCAAACGGACAAAACTAAACAAATTGTGTACTTTACCTCGTCGTACCTGAACGCAGACGGACAAAACATAACGTATAGTACTTTTGTGTACCTTTCGCCGTCGCTTGAATTTGTTTGAAATTTTTGTAAATTTTTTTACGCGTGCTTATACGTGTTCCTATTTGTTCTTGTTTGTTTTTAAAAAATACTTTGTTTTGAAACAAATAGTTCTTGTATTGTAAAGAAAAGTTTGAAGATGACGTTTTTTGGCTTGGCCGTGGGTCGAAGAACACAAGACGACAACATGTAGTACATCCTAGATTCGATGATGACGCAAAATGTACTTTTCATTTTTTCTATTTTTTTGTACGGGTGAAACTTACGCGGTACGGCTCTAAGTTTTACAGGAAAACAACAGAAAAAAACACTTACTTTGGCACATATGATGCACCCTTTGAAAAAAAAAAATCAGCACGTACTCTCACCACGATCGTCTATAAAATTTCATTCAGTCGTGGAGATTTTGTGCTCGTTTACCTTCGATGAACGAGTCAAATACCGTACATAAAGCTTTATTTCCGTACATTAATGTAGCTATAGCACCATATGTCAAACGTCAAAAGTGTCAAAACGCATGTAAACGCTATATCTGATTATCTTGTTTATGTAATAGGCGAATAGTATGGGGTAACTGGATATGGTGTTTCCAATTTTTTTCGCACTACTAAACTATGGGCTGTAAAGTACGGTACGAGTGAAGTTCCAAGTCTGTTGCGTTGAGACTTGAGAGCTTGATTGTTTTGGAAAGAAACGAACAGACATCGGTTCGGATCAAAAACAATGATTGTAAGGAATGAAAAAGTCTGCACCCAATGGCATTGCTAGAACATTTACTTTAACCAATTAAAAATATTAAAGGGATGGCTAAACAACTTCGACTTATGAAACAAAGAAAAATACTAGTACAGAAGACTTTTGTTTTTCGATTTGTGCTACGTACATTTACACGTGAGAAGGGGAAATTTTAGAATAAAACGAAACTGTTTTACGCTAATCACTAGTCCCCAGATAAAGTTATTTTTGTCGCCTATAACCTTTTTGCTGGTAGTTTGACGTTATGACAGTGCAATGATTCTCAACCATAGTTCAAAAGTAGGTGAAAGTAGGCCCAATTGATATGCCTATTGTATGCAAAACATACAATATGACCTTAAGACCCATATTATTTTCGGACCTTCGGACCAATTAAAACATTTGGACCAAAAATTGGACCAATTAAAACAATTGGACCAAAAAAATTTGTTTACACCGTCAGATTCGGATGATCGGGCAGTCGCCGATCAAAGTAGCGTTCTGAGAAGATCACATGAAAATCCTATAACAGAACTTACGATAAAGGCACCGACCAAAACGCCTACTTTTGAACCATAGTTCAAAGTAGGCGTTTTTATGGTAGGCCTTTGGTAGGCGCACAAAACTTGGCACTAAACTCGCGTAGAGTAGGCATAATGCATGGGTGTTCGTTGTAGACACTCTTGTACGGAAGTACGAATCTGACGTATGATCATAGTTCAGCGCACGCCGACGGACGAAATTTTTTTGCGAACTAAAACACACGGACGTTCAAAATTGCAGACGGTAATATGACAGATAGTCCTATCGTAAGTTGTATTATGGGCTTTTCATGTGATCTTCTTAGATCACTACTTTGATTAGAGACCGTCCGATCGTCTGAATCCAACGGTTTAAATAAGTTTTACCTCAAAACTCACAGAAATTATTTTTTTTGTCCGATTTTTTTTCAAAATTTAGACATGACGTTTAATTCTCTATCGATCGATGTGCAACTCAACCCTGTAACTAATTTTTTTCATTTTTCGACCAATACAATATGGGTCTTAAGAGCATATTGTATGTTTTGCATACAATAGGCATATTGTATGGGCCTACTTTCACCTACTTTTGAACTATGATTTCATTCGTAGTATGCGCACGGTAAAAAACTTTGAAAAATAATGCATATGCGCATTATTCAAAATTTCATATTTTTTTAAATGCGTTGACCAGTTTTGACTTATTATATAATAAAAATACGAAAACTAAAAAAAAAAATCAAAAAAAAAATACAATACGACATATTAAACTATTAAAGTATTAAGCGATACCTCTATGCTCCAAAGTTTACCAACGTCGTCGGTGCCTCATCACCGAAATAATTAAAGAGCAACCAGCGACCACACTTTCTGGTCGCTGAAACAGTGAACCAAAGGTCAGCGATTAGGCTGCCTCGTAGATGGTCAGCAGTCAGCGACTAGGCTGCCTCGTCGCTGGTCAGCAGTCAGCGACTAGGCTGCCTAATCGCTAGTTCAGCATTACATCATGGCTCCATTACAACATGCTCACATATAATATTTTAAAATCGACAATTGAAGCAAAAAATGGCCATGTTACAAGATTTTAACATTGAAAAAAGAGAAAATTATAATTGAAGCAAAAATAACCGTTTTTGTATTCATGTGAGGGAAATGGCATAGTTACCATGAATGGAGCTACAACATTAACCTCTCTACTCTAAATCTAACTCATCTATATTTTGGTCTGACTCATCTTCAACTACACCCCGTTCCTCTCCCTGTACCCCCCTTTCCTCTTCCTCCCATGCTATCGTAGCCTCCTCATAGCTAACATCCCTGGTTTGGTGTGCTAACCTCAGATTGCTAAATACCCAAACCAGGTCATTGGCCCTATTAGCCGTCAGTTTGTTCCGTTTTTAGAGTGAATATGGTCATAGGTTGACCAATTCCTCTCACATGAGCTGGGAACCAAGCATTGGGCAAGGACCCTAGTTGCTACCCTTTGGAAGATAGGCGTGACAGCCCCTAACCGTTGGCACCACTTCCACCCCGGCATCATCTTAGCACAAGCTAATGTTACCCCTCTCCCAAATACACCCTCAAAACCCCTATAATTAGTTAACTCAATGTAGGCCGCGGTCTGGTCTACCACACGCGGTAACATCCTCTGAAAGATAGTGTGGAAGCCTTCCATAACGATTACATTAGTCTCTTGCCCATATTCAAAACTTTAGTACTCAGGATTAAGTACGAAGCTGGCTGCATACATGGGGCTATAAGCCATCCCCCATCTTGCAAACCAAGATTCTTTTAACTCCTCGAAAACGTACACTCCTTCGGAATATCCTTCTCCTCCATTGGTCGATATATTATTTAAGTATTGACCAATCATGTTGTAACAGGGTTACAACGTTGGGTACTTAGTGGCTAGGGCTAGGCTGCTATAGTTGCGATTCCAGAGCAGCGCAGGTGCGATTCCAGACCAGCGCAGCATAGCTGCATAGCAGCGTAACAACTTAGCGGCGTAGCAACTTAGTAGCACAGCAGCGTAGCAGCGCAGCATAGCAACGCCGCAGAATGTAGATTGAGCTGTATAGTTTCAGAAGGAAGTTGTGGATAGTTCTCGGTTGACCGTGAAGGTCCACATGTACAGCTGTACAGTACTAGGATGACTAGCAGTTAGTTAGTTTAAATAGTCGAGTAGACCTTGTGAATAGGGACCGGGAAGTAGACCTATACATTGAGCGCAACCTTGTACTCTCTTTCCAGCAATAAAGCGCAACCTTGTCTGTTAGTACTCTGTGCTCCTACTGTTGCTACGGGAAGATCCTTGGTGTTTCCGCTGTGCATTGTGACGTGTTGTGGTGTATTGTTGCCGGTGTTACACTGGTATCGGAGCAGTTAACCGTGACCCGAAACCATGGATGAACACGGCGTATCCACTGCAGATATGTTGGCGTAAGTTCTCAGGGAGTTGGAAAGTGTGAGATTACAGAACGCGCAGCTAAGTAACACCGTCGCAGCCTTGGAGTCTCGTCTAGGGGAGCGACCTGATAGAGGCACTGAGAGAGACTCCAGGAGACCGAAATTAAGGCTTCCCGACGAGTTTGACCCTGCAAGACACAAGAACCTTGACACATGGCTATTCTCTGTTGCGATTTATCTCGAGAATTTTCCAAGCCTATTAGATCGTGAGAAGATTCACTACGTGGGTGGTCTTCTTAAAGGGGCAACGAGGGCATGGTGGAGGACATTGGTGGAGGACGATGAAATACCGACCGTCTAGGCGCTCTTCGTTCAACTTCTCCGCGACACTTGGCAGCCCGTCAACACGTCAAAGGCGGCGAGAGATAAGATCGTAGTATTTAAGCAACGAACTTCCGTGATGGAGTTTACGCAACGGTTCTTGGAGTGCAAAGTTCAAATACCTACGATGGCGGAGGATGAAGCCGTGGATCGCTACGTGAAGGGGCTTATGTCGTCTATTCCTAGAGATGTGGAACAGTGGCTTGCTCGGGAAAGCACGACTCCTACTCTCTCGGCAATCATCCAGTTTACGGAGCGGACCGATTCGGTCGACTTTAACCTCCGGAAATCTTATCACTACGGGCCGAGTAGTAGCGGAGGAAACCGACGAGACGAAGGTCTAACCCCCATGGAGCTCGGCGCAATTAATGAGGATAAAAAAGTGGTCAACGTCCTGCGGAGAAAGAAGAAACCTACCAAGACCAAGACCAATGACTTATCCCCCGAGGAAATCCAGCGGAGGAGGCAAAATGGCCTATGCTTCCAGTACGGTTCTCCAGATCATATGGCTCGAGAGTGTCCAAAACGGAAAGGTCCCAAAAAGGGAAAAATTACTGTTATGAGATTAGCCGGTGAAGGAGGAGACCCTTTGATATTTCGGGGTCAAATAGGAGCGAGTGCAGCTAACTTCATGGTGGACTCCGGAGCATCGAGGAACTTCATTAACGAGGCGACGGTGAAAAGGTTGAAACTCCCTCTTGTGGTGCTAAAGGATCATCACTCGGTACAATTGGCCGACGGCAGTTCCTTATCAATTACCCATCGTACCCCGAGGTTACGCGTCCGAATTGGGAAATTCCGATAGTACGACACGCTTCATGTATTACCTCTTAGGGACCATGAGGTAATCTTGAGAAAGCAGTGGCTGCAAAAATGGAATCCGACGATCGATTGGAGAAGTGGCGCCATGAGAGTGAAGAAAGGTGAAGAAGAGTTTGAGGTAAAAGCGGGAGCGGCTGGTAAGGGAGCGGAAGAGGGACGCCTGCTTTCGGCCTTACAGCTCAAGAGGGCACTCAAGAAAAAGGAAACGATTGGTATGGCGGTCGTCCAGCCAATGGAGGAGGCGAAGGAGGAGATCGCGGAAGAATGGAAGAAGAAGGACCCCGACTTCGACCCCAAAGAAAGGGACGACATTGGGAAGACTTCCGAAGAGGCCCCGGAAGTCGTGACAAAACTTCTCGAGGAGTACGCAGATGTGTTTCCCCCGAAGCTCCCCGAAGGATTACCTCCGAAGCGCGAAGTAGACCATAGGATAGAGCTTGTTCCTGGAGCGGTACCCCTGGCTAATCGGATGTACAAGATGAGCTACACCGAGTTGGACGAACTGAAAAAGCAACTCGCGGAGTTGGTTGAAGCCGGAGCAATCGAACCAAGCAAGTCACTGTATGGGGCCCCCGTTCTCTTTGTAAACAAGAAAGATGGAGGTTTTCGTATGTGTATTCATTACCGAGCGCTGAATAAATTAAGGGTGGAGAATGCGTACCCCCAACCGAGGATAGACGAAATGTTGGATCGACTTCGAGGTGCTAAATATTTTTCGAAAATAGACTTGCGGAGCGGCTACCACCAGATCAAAATTGCCAAAGAAGATGTGGAGAAAACAGCGTTCAGAACTTGATACGGTCATTTCCAGTTTGGGGTAATGCCGTTCGGGTTGACTAACGCACCGGCAACCTTTATGCATTTAATGAATTCCATTTTTCGGCAATATCTGGACGCGTTTGTGATCGTTTTCCTAGACGACATACTGGTGTATAGCAGAACGAAGGAGGAGCATATGAAGCACTTACGGACGGTCCTCCAAGTCCTTCGGGAAAATAAGTTATACGCAAAAAGAAGTGAATGTGACTTCTTCAAGGAGCAGATTGATTTTTTAGGACATGTGGTGAGCCGGGACCGAATCGCAGTGGATCCAAACAAGACAAGGGTAGTTAAAGAGTGGCCGCAGCCGGCGAATATTACGGAGTTACGGAGCTTTCTAGGACTATGCTCCTATTATCGACGTTTTGTCGAAGGTTTCGCAAAAATCGCTGCACCGCTCACGGAATTGCTCAAGAATGACGTGCCCTATGATTGGAAAGAGGCACAAGGGGCAGCCTTTAACACGCTAAATGAGCGGTTGGTTACCGCCCCTGTGTTAGCAGTTCCCGACCCGGACTTACCTTGGACGATAATTACCGACGCGAGCAATACGGCCATTGGAGCAATCCTTATGCAAGATCTACGGAAAGGTCTTCAACCCATCGCCTATGACAGTCGAAAACTAAAGGCAGCAGAGCTAAACTGGGCCACCCATGAGAAGGAGACAATAGCTATCATCAATACGCTGGAAGTTTGGAAGTGTTACGTGCAAGGGAAACGGATCACGATTATCACGGATCACCACGCCTTACAATATCTCCAAACCCAGCCAAAGTTGTCCAAGAAACAAGTGCGCTGGATGACGTTTATGCAAACCTTCGGTCCAGAACTTGTTATAGAATATAAGCCGGGCAAAACGAACCCGGCAAATGAGTTGTCAAGAAGACCGGACGTCGCTGCGCCGGTAGCGAAGCAGCGACCGCAAGCATCGCAGCATGGGAACGTAGGCTCTGTGAAGGAGAACATCGCACCGTCAACCGCAGCGCAATACCTGAAACTCACCGCAGTCACCAGTACGGTGCAGGTGGATGACCAGTGGTTAGGTCGGATAAAGGCCGCCTACGGCGACGATGATTCACTAAAGGAACTCATTAAACGGGAAGTACTCGTTCGAACCGCTAATGGTATGTGGCGATACAGACCGAGTAAGACAACACGGCTTTATGTGCCAACAAATACGAAACTCCGTCACATGATTCTTAGAATGAGTCACGACGAGCCGCTCAGTGGACATTTTGGGCGGGATAAAACAACCGCACGTGTCGCAGAGGCGTATTACAGGCCGTACATGACTCGAGACATTGCAGAATATGTCCAGACGTGTGACTCCTGTAATAGGAACAAACCGGATTCAGGGCAACGAGGTCTGTTACAACCCCTTCCGATACCATCTGTTCCTTGGGAGGCGATTTCGATGGATTTCATCGTGGCCCTCCCACTGACGAAAGAGGGCTACGACTTGATCTTCGTTGTCGTGGATTACCTGACGAAAATGGCACATTTTCTACCCACGTCCACCACAGCTACTGCACGAGATATCGCGAACTTATTCTTTCGGGAGATATTCCGCCATCACGGACTTCCGACAAGGATCGTCAGCGACCGCGATCGTAAATTCGTGAGCTACTTTTGGCAAAATCTTTTTGCGCTATGTGGCACGCAGTTGGCTATGTCCACAGCCTACCACCCTCAAACTGATGGTCAAACTGAAAGGGTGAATCGAACTTTGGAAGAAGCGTTGCGGGCTTATGTCTCGGTGCACCAAACGGATTGGGTGGACCATTTAACAGCAATCGAGGTAGCATATAACAGTGCAGTGCACTCTTCGACGAATGCTACGTCATTCTCCCTCAATGGACGACAACCCACTCTTCCCCAAAACTTATTGGTGGCCGACTGCCAAACACCGGCGGCTCTAGACTTTGCCAAATTGCTGCAAAGAAACCTGGAAAAGGCGGCCAAGGCGCTCCAAATGGCAAAGGATTGTCAAAAGTCGCAGGCCGACGCTCATCGGAAGACATTGTCTTTAGCGTGGGGGACAAGGTTTGCCTTGATATGACAAACCTCTCCTTGCCGGGTGCCCTCTCGAAGAAGTTGGCACCGAAGTTCACGCGCCTGTTCACCATTCTTTCTCGTGTGGGCGCCGTGGCTTACAAGTTGGTTATCCTGACGGACTGGTATATCCACAACGTCTTTCATGTTTCCCTTCTTAAGCCATTCCGCGATCCTGATTCGGTGTTCTCTCATCAACGACGAAATACTCCTTTACCACCGGTTCGGGGAACCTCGGACGAGTATGAGGTAGACGAGATCCTTCAATCATGCCACTCTCGTAATTCCCACTCCACCCAATATTTGGTGCTTTGGAAGGGCTACGGTGTTGAGGACAACTCTTGGGTGGACGAGAGGGATCTGCATTCTCCGGAGTTGCTGCGCCGGTTTCAGCGGAGTGAGGACACTCAGCTTTACCGGAGGGGCAATCGCAGCGGCCGCGATAAAGGAGCGAATCGCAGTGTCGCAACCATCGCAATCATCTTGGGGACGCGGCAACGGAACGCAGCGGCGATGTTACCCCACGGCAGCGCTGTAGCAGCGCAGCCACCGCAGCGCAATATGGTTACGATGCCGTCAGAGGATCGCAGCACCACCGCTGCGCTGACAGGAAAGCGCAACGGCGCAATTGTGTTTCACTATGTGGGTAAGGACGAACCCTCGGTTTCGCCGCAGCAGAGCAGTTTTATTAATGATGGACGCTGCGATACCCTCGCACGCTGCGACGCGTCGCAAGGTCCAAGAGTGAAACCCTCAACCCCCGTGAATAAAGTCGCCATCCGTCCTCGCGACCAACCTAGTCTCGGCAGCTTGGAAATTGCTTATCTTTGCACAGTCAGTTTACCTTCTTTTCTGGAGCTACCGGATTGTTTGGTTCAACAGTGTCTATTGCGTCATCGTCCTCTCCACCACCGAAAAGGAGGAGACTCGTACGAGTGGGACAAGGAGATGCGAACCGTCCCGAGAGATTGTTAAGGGCGGCGGAGGCCATTGTAGAAGCAAGCAGGCGAAGAGAAGTGGAAGTGGAGACGGAACCTGAGGAAATCGCTAGTAGCGAGGCAGCAACTGCAGAGACCAGTGGAGGGGAGGGGTCAGAAAACTCACAGGACCCCGAATATACCCAAACCTGGGAAGGGGATCAGGAATGCAAGGAAGATCATGAGCTATCGGAGGCGGAAGAACCAGAACGAGAACCAACGCCTCCGCGAATTGAGGAGCGCGTATCACATCTAGAGGTGATGCGGGACCCAAATAAGGAGAGTACCGCGGACGAGCAGTCGTCTGAAAGCGCGGAAAAGAAGGCAGAGGCACAATACCCAGTGGCGACGATGTGTTCCTCTTGCGAGGGAACCGAAGTGATCCGGAGGAGGAAAGTGAACTGGGAGAGGAAATTCTCGACAACCTCTTCCCACTACCGGTCGACACCCAGCATCCGGACCTCGCTTTCAGCTTCGCCAAAAGGTTTTATTGGAACCCCTCGGAATGGCCCGAGGAGTGGCATATACGGAAGCCTAGAGATCCTATCCATATTCCAGCCGACGTTCCGTCACACCTAGCGTGGAATGTAATGCGGACAAAAGACCTGGGAAATAATCATAAGGGTTATATCCAGCTAAATCCTCACGCCTTACTGTTCGTGGAAATGGTAGAGGAAAACTAAAGGTACAGGATTGATGTTCTCGGGTTACTCCGTCATTATCACCCGTGGGATGTCCGCCTTCATGACATCATCTCTAGAGCGGAGGTCACCCCTGAGGTACGGGCACTCTAGCTGGCTCGAAAGAATGCGCTGCAACGGGCCCGAGCTGCAAGGAAACACGTGTCCCTTAAATTACGTAAGGTACCTCGATGGGAACCAGCGGACGAAGAAGCAGAGGGAGTTCCCCCGGTGGCTAAACCTGAAGAACCCCGAATTTCGGCAACCGAAGAGCCTGCATCGGCGCTCGTTCCGCCGCGAACCGAATTACCCGGAGTTCTACCCGAGGAAGGGGAAGATCAAGTTCGAGAGCGAATCACTCGAAGGCGATTGGCAGCGGCAGATCATCATATTGCGTTGCTTGAGACTCGATGTGAACAGCTCCAAAATCAACTCGACGCCCTTCGCCGGGAATTCGAGGAGTATCGCGAGGAAACATACGACATACTCCGGCAGTTGCAGTTTCCTTGAGTAAATCTAGGTTCAACGGGACACTAAATCCTTAGTGGGAGGCACTGTAACAGGGTTACAGAGTTGGGTACTTAGTGGCTAGGGCTAGGCTGCTAAAGTTACGATTCCAGAGCAGCGCAGCTGCGATTCCAGACCAGCGCACCATAGCAACATAGCAGCGTAACAACTTAGCGGTGTAGCAACTTAGTAGCGCAGCAGCGCAGCATAGCAACGCCGCAGAATGTAGATTGAGCTGTATAGTTCTAGAAGGAAGTTTTGGATAGTTCTCGGTTGACCGTGAAGGTCCACGTGTACAGCTGTACAGTAGTAGGATGACTAGGAGTTAGTTAGTTTAAATAGTCGAGTAGACCTTGTGAATAGGGACCGGGAAGTAGACCTATACAGCGAGCGCAGCCTTATACTCTCCTTCTAGTACCCTATATACTTCAACATTGGTCTTAGACTACAGGGCAAGACTAACAGCTACTTTGACGGATGGTAAGTACTAGGATCAAATCCTCAGTCCGTCAATCCTTTTGGTAAGTTTGCCAAAGATCTGTCTTCTGACTCTAGAAGTAGCATAGGCAGCCATGGCTCTAGCTTCTTCTCCAGCCTTCAGTGACTACGACAAGTATGGGAGCTAGAGAGAGAAGTTAGAAGCAGGCTGCCTCTGCTTTTTCCTGCTCTTATTTTATATCATTTAAATAACCTAGGAAATACCTTTAATTTCAACACTCCCTTTATTTCCTAGTCACTTTTAATTTTAAGTCCACATCTGTATCTGCAAAAAATTAATTTAGGAGGAGGTACAGGCTTAGTCATCATGTGTGCCACCATCTCATTGTCTGGTCTGTATTCTAGACTTATTATTTTGTTCTCCACCTTTTCCCTAACAAAGCTAAGTCTGATGTCTATGTGTTTTCCTTTAAAATGATGTTTGGGATTAGCAGGAATTACAATTGCTGCTTGATTATCACAGAATATTTTCTGAATTCCACTCTTAAGATGCCCCAATTCACCAAGCAAGGATTTGACCCACATCAATTGCTTCACAGCAGAGCAAGATGCCATATACTTTGCCTCCATGGTAGACTGAGCAATGACCTTTTGCTGCTTACTGCTCCAGCAACAAGCACCATTCCCCACATACAACACATATCCAGATGTACATCTTCTCATCGGAGCATCCCTATAGCTGGCATCACTCCAAGTGGTGATGTCAGTGTTTTCCCCACCCAGATGCAGCCATAGATCTCTAGTTCATATGAGATATCTGAGGACCCTTTTAGCTGCTTCCCAATCCTTTTTGGTAGGAGTATTCAGACTCCTTCTTAGCACTCTTAGAGCTGCCGCCAAATCTGGTCTCGTACAATTCATAAAATAAATCAGACTGCCCACTACCTGTCTGTATGGAATAGTCTACATAAACTTTTTTTCTTCTGGATCTAGTTCATCATCTAGAACTAGGATGTCTCCTTCCTCACTCCCCTCACTTTTCTTCTTTAGATCCATGGGAGTTGTGCAACTGTTGGCTTTGTTCATCTGAAATTTTTCCAGCATGTTTCCAATTGCCTCTTTCTGAGTTAGTCTAATTATCATCTTTTTCCTTTCTCTCTCTAGATATATTCCCAGAATATATCTAGCCTCCCCCATATCCTTCATTTTGAATCTTCCCTTTAGATCTGTTTTTAGTTTGTTAATTTTCTTTAATGACTTACTTAGAACAAGAAAATCATCAACGTAAATTGCAATAAAAATTACACCTTCCTCATCTTCAAAAAAATAAATTGAATGGTTTGAACTGATGCGAAAGTATCCCAGACTGGTAAGGAACTCATCAAGTTTCTTGTTCCACTGTCTAGGCGCCTGTTTCAAACCATAGAGAGATTTGATCAGCCGGCATACCTTACTTTCTTCTCCTTGTTCCACGAATCCTTCCGGCTGTCGCATGAAGATCTCCTCCTCTAGTTCTCCATGCAAGAAGGCAATTTTAATGTCCATCTGGTGTACTTCCATGTCTTCCACAACTGCCAGACTGAGAAGTATCTTGACCGAGGGAAATCTAACGACCGGAGCAAAGGTTTCTTCGTAGTTTATTCCCTCTTTCTGAGTAAAACCTTTGGCCACTAACCGCGCCTTATACCTCTCAATAATATTGTCAAGATTCAGTTTTAACTTGAAAATCCACTTACATCTAATTGGTTTGCGATCATGTGGACAGTCCACCAATTCCCATGTATCAGCCGCCATGATTGAAACAATCTCTTCATTGATGGCTGTCTTCCACTGATTTCTCTCCGGGCAATTCATTGCCTCTCCATATGTTTGAGGTTCGTCCGGGTGAGATAGTTTTGTTACCTTGTTGTTAACTTGTTTCTCTTGAAGCCTTTTGGTGCTTCTTCTCCCTCCCTCAAAGTCTGCGCCCAAAATAGATGGTTCTCGTGGATTCTTTCGAATCACCACGGCTTCTTCCCTGTCCCTCGTATCCATATCCTTTTCCATCACGTCTTCCGCTTGTGTCATTGGCGTTTCCAAGTTCAAGTATTTCTTTGTCTCTTTTAAATCTGCAAGGATATCATCTGATCCTGCAAGAGTATCGTCTTCTTGAAAACCCGGATAGTTAGGAAGATGAATGGACTCAAATCTGATTTTGACTGACTTTGAGGATTTAAAGGGATTTACCGACTTTCATTCATCCATAGCTACTAGATGCTTTACTTAAATTATATCTTGTCTCTTTAGATCATACACTCTATAACCTTTTACATCCTCATCATATCCTAGCAAGTATCCGGGTTTCCCTTTTGGATCTAGTTTCCAGTTTGATTTGTCTGTATCTAAACTGAAGACTTTACTACCGAAAACCTTTAAGTGAGATAGATCTGGTTTTCGGCTGGTCCATTTCTCATATGGAGTTTGGCCTTTCGCTACCGAAGTTAGTACTCTATTTCTCAAATAATTAGCACAAATCATAGCTTCGGCCCAAAACCTTTTTCCTATCTTTTTATCTGACAACATACTCCGGGCGCTATCATTTAGTGTCCTATTCAATCTCTCGGCAACACCATTCTGTTCCGGGTTTTTTGGGACTGTCTTTTGATGTTGAACACCATCCTCCCTTAAGAACTCCTCAAACTGATTGGAGGTATATTCCCCTCCATTGTCACTTCTTACTCTATTAATTTGTGTCTCATATAGTTTCTCGACCCATGCCTTAAAATATTTGAAATACTCTGGAGTTTTTGATTTATTTTTCAGAAAGTATACCCGGGAGTACCGGGACCAATCATCAGTAATGGTTAGCATAAATCTTTTGCCTCCGGGTGATGGCACTCTTGCCAGTCCCCAAATGTCCGTGAGTACCAAATAAGGAACTTTTTCTCCTTTATAAGTTGCTTCCTTTGGGAATGGTAATCTGTGTAGTTTACCTTGAGCACACCCACTGCAATCACTCACATTATCATTTTCCCCAAAGCGTATCCCTTCAACTACTCCCAACTTTTTCATTTCTTTTAACTTTTCTAGATTCACATGCCCAAGTCTCTTATGCCACAACATAATATCATTGACACGAGCAAAGTAAAGTTTGAGTTTTTCATTACTTAAAGCAAACCTGAATATTCCTTGGCTAGCTTTCTCAGCAGTGAAATACACATCTTCCTCAAAGCTAGCTGTGAAAACTCCTTTTCTGGTGCTAGTTTCAAATCCTTTATCATCTAATACAGATGTAGAGATAAGGTTTTTGTTTAACTTCGGAATGAACAATACATCGGAGAATGTAACTATTGAGGTCTTCCCCCCACTATGACTTTCATATCTACCGATCCTACATAAGTAGTGGTCACTACCCTCCCATCCCCATATTCAATTTCTACCGTAGGGATCTTTCTCAGTTTAGTAAACAGATGCTTATCCTTGCACATGTGCATGGATGCATCAGAATCCACAATCTAGCCTCCTTCACCTTCCAGTCCACCGAAAACACATTTCTGCTTTCGTGGGATTTCGACTTCTGTCTTTGCCTCCAACTCCTCATCCAAGAGAAGTTCGTCGTCCTCCTCATCGGATTCCTCCTCGAGTACCTGCGTGACAAGTGCCTTTTTCTTCCCTTGTGGCTGACCTCCAGTCCGCCCCTCCTTTATCCAAAGTTCGGTCAGTTTGGCACATTCCGCCATGTAATGACAGGGTTTCTTGCAGAAATGACAAAGCCCTTTGGGTCCCCTTGTTTCAGACTCATCGGAGTGATTTTTTTGATCTTCCCCTTCATGACTTCCAAAGGGTTTCCGTGAATCTTTGTTTCTCCAATTTGCTCCAGCCGCTAACGCTTGTCCACTGTTAACTCCTCTTCAGATTTCGATTGTGTTCTCTCGGACGAGGATCATACCAACTACCGAATTCCATATCCACCTAGATTCTGGCAGATCCTGTACTCGGTTCACAATGTTCTCATAATCATCGGGTGGTTTCATGTGTAAGCAGTGAACCTTTGCCTTCTCGGTTTCTATTTTTCCCGCACATTCTAACTCCATGAAGAGTATAGCCAGCTCATTGCAGAAATCGAGCATCTTCTCGCCTTTATGAAAGTATCCATTGATTCTTTGATCTGCTAGCTTCTGTTCCTGAATAATACCGCTACGGTACATGTCTATAAGCGCATCCCACAGATCGGATGCCCTTTCCACCTGCATATGAGGACGTGCGAGTCCTTGAGTAAGATGATGGAGGACAAAGTGCTTGGCCGCCATGTTGTTGTAGTCCCAGGTGTCAATGTCATTCTCCTCATTCCTCGGAATAGGAGACATGAAAGCACATCCGGTTGCTATAGGTGTGGTTTTCTCTTTTTCTTTCCCTCTTTCCATCATGCACTTTCTCCGTCCTCTGATTCCTCTGATGACGGTGGATCTGGTTTCCTACCAAATTCGCTTCCTGCAAACCCCAGAGGGATAGCAAAACCGGATGGGCGCTTCACTCGCCCACTCACTATTCCCCAAAATCTCTTCTCACATAGGGCTCCTATCATCATACTTTCCCAGTAGATGAACCCATTCCCATTAAATATGGGCACTGTAGAGGGTGGGCCCATAACTTTCAACTCTGAAACCTCCATTGGTACTCAAAGTAGGCAGCTTATCAAAAGTCTCTAGGATAAACTCAATCCTTTGGTCTTTGTACACACATAGCTGACACCCACACAGTATACAGACTGAGCGCAGTGCACCCTGTGAAAGAGCTGACTCCCCTGAGTGTGCCACAAAAAGAATCCTTGAATTTGCTCCCCTGAGCAGTTAATTATCAGTGGTCAAAGATGACCCTTTTATATAGGAGCTCTCTGAGAAAGAGGCGGCTACCTCTAATTTTCTATGTCCTAAACCCCTCTCTAAACCCTCTATTACTGATGAACGGAGCCAATCAATTAAGTGTCCAGTACAGAAAGGTACTTGATCCGGAATACTTTTTGTACGACCATTGTACGACATGGCTAGAAGGACGACGCTTGCCATATCTGGGTTCGTCATAGTATGTTCTGTAGATGCCGTCATCCAATGTCATGCTGCCACGTGTCACCCGGTGTGGCTATGACCGCAAACCGCCAAATCGACCATTCCGCGATGCCGACTTCTTTCTCCGCCGTCAGATTGATGTCGGCCTTAATTTATAGTCGTTAAAAATACATGCAGTAGTTTTCGGTGTAATTCTATTTAACTGTGTCTATGTGATTGTGGTCCGTTTGTCAGTAAATCAAACTTCTCTGTTTTGTTATCTTTAAGTAGTTATCGTACCCTATTTATTTCAACACTGGTCTTAGACTACAAGGTAAGACTAACGACTACTTTGACGGCCGGTAGGTACCAGGATCAAATCCTGGGTCTATCAAAAATTTAATAATTTGAAGTAACTACAGGATAAGGCAATGGAATTAGATGATCAATTGGGGTATAATCGTCAAACTCGATCACTCAGGGGAAATTTCAATGAAGTATCAGAGTGGGGTGAAGAGGAATTTGAGGGAGAGGGTCTGCATCCAGGTCTTGTGAATAAGCAAAATATCTTGAGGGGAAATCAGAGGGGTGGACAAAGTGCTAATGCAGGAAATAAATTTCACAATAGAGTGGGCTACATTAAGAGTCATAAATCGAGCATTAATGCTCATAAACCTAATCTTACCATACCCACATGCAATATCTGTCAGAAATAGGGGTCATAGGGCATTTGAGTGTGCACAATTGAAGAAGATTAACTGTTATAACTGTGGAGAGGAGGGACATTTCAGCAGAGAATGCACAAAACCGAAAAACAAAGTCACTTGATTTAAATGAGGAGGTCCACATCATTACGCTAAGGACAATCAGATAAGGGATCTCTTAAAACAATTGATGTCAATGAAGGTCTTCAGAAGATATTGCATTATACCTAGCTGAGCAGGAAGCCTAGGAGTTGGGAAACGGAAAAGACTAGCTGAAAGTCCTTAGTGAGTCGACCAGATCCAAAGGTGAATGAGTTAACTTTAGAGGGCAAGCTAATGAATAGAAAGGCTATGATAACTAAATTTTTTATGATGCTAACTACACTCCATAGTTTGAACAATCCTTCTGATCAAACTCTTAACAACAGACCTATGTTAGGACAGTTAAGTAACGATGACACCAGACACAGTTTGATCAAATTCGAGTCTTTAGTGGAAGCAAAAACCTTTGAGAATTATGAGAGATTCAGGTGCTACACATAATTTTGATTCACATAAGTTTGTAGAGGAAATAAAATTCATACATTCATAAGGAAAAAACCTTTGCATGTTCATGTGGCAAATGGTAATAATTCCACATTTGATTTACAAACTGACACAATAGAAGTTGATATCCAAGGGTATAAAATGAAAGTTGTGTGTGAAATAATAAATTTGGTTAGTGAGGAGCTAATACTACGAAAGCCCTGGCTAATAGAACATAACCCTCAAATTAATTGGGAAACTAACACCTTGAGAGTGAAGTCTGACAACGGTTAGAAGGTTTGGCAAGCATTAACTTCGAAGAAATTGCATAGGAATCATACAAATAACATAACCAAATTGGGAGTGGAAGGTTTGATTTTTGCTAAACAATGTAAAAAGCATTTAAAAAATAAAACAAATAGTGCTTTCTTGTTATTAGTAACTGATGCAATTACTAATAACAAGGGGGAGAGAAAACACTACATTGATGTTATTCCTAAATCAGACAAGACTAAAAATCTTGAAAAACAAAAATCTGATTTTGCAACTGACATTAATACATCTGATGTTACTGTTAAAGATTTGATTTTTGAATTTATAGATGTTTTCCCAAGTGACTTACCCTCAAGGAGGCTACCTTCCCGAGATGTGGAACATGTTATTAACGTTGAACGTGGATGTAATCCCCCTGTCACAAGGATTTATAAAGAATTTATAAGCGTAGGATTTCTTTGAGCAGGAAGAGTTAAAGAAACAGATCAAGCAGCTTCTGGTGAAAAGACATATTCAGCCCAGCAAATCACCGTACGGAGCACCAGTTCTCTTCGTCAAAAAAAAGGACGGAACGTTGAGAATGTTTGTCGACTATTGTAGTATGAACAAGATTACGGTGAAGGATAAGTATCCGTTACCTTTAATTTTTGATTTGATAGATCGTTTGAAATGAGCTAAATTATTTTCTTTGATTGATCTATGTAGTGGCTTTAATCAGGTGCGAATTAGAACCGAAGATGTTGACAAAACTACGTTTATAAATAGAGTATTTTGAATGGATAGTGATGCCATTTGGTTTGATGAATGCACCGCCTACTTATCAAAGAATAATGAACCAAACCTTTTCAGATTATATAGATGAGTTTGTTCAGGTGTTTATAGATGATATTCTAATTTACAGCGAATCTAAAGAACAACATGTAATGCATTCAAGGAAAGTGTTGAAAAGGTTAAGGGAAAGAAACTATATGGAAAATTGTCAAAACTCAGTTTTCTTGAAAGTGAACAATTATTTTTGGGACATATATTTAGTGGGGAAGGTGTTAAAACATATCCATCCAAAATTAGTGCAATCCAAAATTGGAAGCAACCCACTAATGTCACAGAAGTTAGATCATTTTTGGGATTGGCTACTTATTACAAGAAAATTTATCCGGAATTTCAGTATGATCGTCGCACCTTTCACGGATTTACTTCGGGAAAAGGAGACGTTTATGTGGGGAACCGATCAGGAGAGAGCTTTCGAAGAACTAAAAGGGAAGTTGACCTCTGCCCCTACATTGGTGTATCTTGATCCTGCTGGGGAGTTTGAAGTCTTAATCACCACAGATGTATCTGACAAAGGTTTAGGTGAGGTCATAAGCCAAAAAGTTGGTAAACACTTTCATCCTATTGTTTTTGAGTCCAAGAAATTCAATGATGCTGATAAGAATTATCCAACACAAGAAACGGAATTACTTGCAATTGTTCATGCATTGGTGAAATAGCGTTGTTATTTGCATAATAAGGAATTCACAGTTCATTGTGATAATAAAACACTTAGTTATTTACAAAGATTAAGTGATGCACAGATCATGGCAAGGAGACAAGCTAGGTGGATGTAGAAATTGGCATATTTCAAATTTAACATCAAGCATATCCTCGGAAACACAAATGTTGTGGCATACCCTTTAAGCATTTTTTTTGAAATAAGTGTGATGGAGCAAGATGAATTATTTTTAGAAGTTGTTAGAACAGGATATGATAAGGATCCTTACTTTGCTGTAATTTGTAAGAATCTTTCCGGAGGAATTTCTGACCTATTGAATGAGGGGCATGTAAAAAACTTTAAAGTAGAGGATGGCTTACTTTTTTTTTTCAAATAGGGGATAATTTATGTATTCCAGAGGGGAGGGACTTAAGAAAAACAACTTTTACATGAAGCCCACAAGCATATAGGACATCTAGGTCGGGATAAAACTTTAGGTTGGTTGTAGAGCAAATTCTTTTGGCCTAGGATGGCAAAGGAGGTGTCTAGACCTGTGGAAAGTTGTGTTCTTACCAACAGAGTAAACCTAGTAACCAAAAGTCTTGAGGTCTCTTAAAACCTTTAGATATCCCTTAAAAACCATGGGAGTTACGTTGCCAGCTACATCTAGAAGAAATGACAGTATCATGGTCGTAGTCAATAGGTTCAGTAAAATGGCAATCATTATCCCTTGCAAAACTACTCATTCAGTTGTAGATATTTCAAAGTTATACTTTGATAACGTGGTTAGGCATCATTGAGTTCATGTGTCTATAGTCAATGATAAGGATTCTAAATTCACATTTGCATTTTGGAAATAATTGCAACAAAATTTAGGCACTGAATTAAAAATGAGTACCTCCTATCCCCTTTGACAAATGGGCAGACAGAAAGGATGAACCTTACACTGAAAGAAATGCTTAGGCTTGTTTCCAGTGGAGTTCAGAACACATGGGAATCTAAACTGCCATTAATGGAATTTGCATACAATTCATGTAAACATGCCAGTACATGATTCTCACCGTTTGAAACTGCATACGGATACCAACCAAGAGAAGCATTAGACTTAATAACACGAGTCACTCAAGAGAATAGTGGTTATAGAACGGAGTTTTGGGAAGACATTCAAACAGTTTGGAAAACAGTCTGGGATGCATTAGTGGAGGCACAAAGGAGGCAAGA
The DNA here is from genome assembly GCA_037447655.1 of Zygnema cylindricum. Classification (NCBI taxonomy): domain Eukaryota; kingdom Viridiplantae; phylum Streptophyta; class Zygnematophyceae; order Zygnematales; family Zygnemataceae; genus Zygnema; species Zygnema cylindricum. Next base: position 60,191 of record JBBHKE010002285.1, read on the forward strand.
ATTAAATGCTAACCGCAAACAGGGTGATTGGGTGGTAAGCACCAATGACAGAGTTTGGCTTTCAAAAACTCATTACAGGTGTAGGATCGAGGGAGAATCGGATCCTACGAGGAAATTCGCTCCTAGGTACATTCGACCATTTATTCTAATCGAGATGATATCGTCACTTGTTGCCAAATTAGACTTTATGCCTTCTACAAAAATTCATCCAGTAATACATATCAAGCAGCTAAAACCTACAAATTTTCGACTTACCGAAAGAGAATTGGAATTGGATCCCTGATTAACTATAGAACCTGAGGTTCACAAATGTGTAATAGATTGGGTTGGTCAACAGTTTAAAGTCGGCAATACTATATTGTAACAAGTGCAT
>JBBHKE010002285.1:60573-96543 GCA_037447655.1 Zygnema cylindricum
TAACTATTGAGGTTTTTCCCTCCACTACGACTTTCAGATCTACCGATCCTACATAAGTAGTGGTCACTACCCTCCCATCCCCATATTCAATCTCTACTGTAGGGATCTTTCTCAGCTTAGTAAACAGATGCTTATCTTTGCACATGTGCATGGATGCACCTGAATCCACAATCCAACCTCCTTCACCTTTCAGTCCACCGAAAGCACATTTCTGCTTTCGTGGAATTTCGACTTCTGTTTTTGCCTCCAACTCCTCATCCAAGAGAAGTTCGTCGTCCTCCTCATCGGATTCCTCCTCGAGTACCTGTGTGACAAGTGCCTTTTTCTTCCCTCGTGTTTGACCCCCGGTCTGCCCCTCTTTTATCCGAAGCTCGGTCAGTTTGGTACATTCTGCCATGTAATGCCCGGGTTTCTTACAAAAGTGACAAAGCCCCTTTGGTCCCCTCGTTGCGGATTCATCGGATTGATTTTTCAGGTCTTCCCCTCCATGACTTCCCAGGGGTTTGTGTGGATCTTTGTTTTTCCAACTTGCTCCAGCCGCCAAGGCTTGTCCATTCTTAACTCCCCTCCGGATTTTGATTGTATTCTTTCGGACGAGAAACATACCAACTACTGAATTCCATATCCACCTTGAGTCTAGTAGATCCTATACCCGGTTTACAATGTTCTCATACTCATCGGGTAATTTCATGAGTAAGCAGTGTACCTTTGCCTTCTCGGTTTCCACTTTTCGGGCACACTCTAACTCCATGAAGAGTATAGACAGCTCATTGCAGAAATCGAGTATCTTCTCTCCTTTGTGAAATTATCCATTGATCCTTTGGTTATGCTAGCTTGTGTTCCTGAATAGTACCGCTACGGTACATCTCTATAAGCGCATCCCACAGATCGGATGCCTTTTCCACCTGCAAATGAGGACCTGCGAGTCCTTGTGTGAGATGACGGAGGACAAAATGCTTGGCTGCCATGTTGTTGTAGTCCCACGTATCTTTATCATTCTCCTCATTCCTCAGAATAGGAGACATGAAAGTAGATCCGGTTGGTATAGGTGTGGATTTCTCTTTTTCTTTCCCTTTTTTCATCACGATGCTTTCTCCGTCTTCTGATTCCTCTAATGACGGTGGATCAGGTTTCCTACCAAATCTGCTTCCTCCAAACCCTGGAGGAATAGCAGGACCAGATGGGCGCTTCACTCGCCCACTCACTATTCCCCAAAATCTTATCTCACATAGGGCTCCCATCATCATACTCTCCCAGTAGATGAACCCAGTCCCATTGAATTTGGACACCCTAGAGTGTGGGCCCATAACCTGCAACTCTGAGACCTCCATAGGTACTCAGAGTAGGCAGCTTGCTGAAGCCTCTAGGGTAACCTCAGTTCTTTAAGCTTTGTCTGAATATTGCTGACACCCTGACAAAATACAGACTGACCAAACTGCATCCCTTGGAAGGGCTAACTCCCCTAAGTCCACCACAAAAAAAATCCTTGAATTTGCTCCTCGAACATTTAATTATCAATGGTCGAAGATAACCCTTTATACAAGAGCTCTCTAAGAGAGAGGCGGCTACCTCTAATTTTTTAAGTCCTAAACCCCTCTCTAAACCCCCTCCTACTGATGTACTGATCCAATCAATTGAGTGTACAGTACAGAAAGGTACTTGGTCCCAAGAACTTTCTGTACGGCCATTGTACGACATGGCCAAAAAGACGACGCCTGCCATATCTGGGTTCACCATAGTGTGTCCCGGAGATGCCGTTATCCAATGTCATGTTGCCACGTGTCACCTGTTGTGGTTATGACCGCAAACCGCCAAATCAACCATTCCGAGATGCCGGCTTCTTTCTCCGTTGTTAGATTGATGTCAGCCTTAATTTATAGCCGTTTAAAATACAAGTACTACATTTCCGGTGTAATTCTATTTTAACTGTGTCTGTGTGATTGATGTCAGTTTGTCAGTAAATCGAACTTCTCTATTTCGTCATATTTAAGTAGTTATCGTACCTTATATACTTCTGCATTGGTCTTAGACTACAGGGCAAGACTAACGGCTACTTTGACGGATTGTGGTACCAGGATCAAATCTTGGGACCGTCAATCCTTTTGGTAAGTTTGCCAAGGATATGCATTCTGACTCTAGAAGGAGCATAGGCAGCCATGGCTTTAGCTTCCTCTCCAGTCTTCAGTGACTACGACAAGTATGGGGGCTAGAGAGAGAAGTTAGAAGCAGGCTGCCTCTGCTTTTTCCTGCTCTTATTTAAATCATTTAAATAACCTAGGAAATACCTTTAATTTTAACATTATTCATTGCCAAAGTCAAAATTGCAAATATTATCCTAGAGGCTTCATATAAGCTGGACATTCTGTGGACCAATGGAGGTCACAGAGTTTCAAGAGGGTGAGGAGGAAAAGGAGGGGGAGGGGGAGAGGGAGAGGGCGAGGGAGAAGGAGAGGGAAAGGGAGAGGGAGAATGAGAGAGAAAGAGAGAAGGAAAAAAATAGGGGATGGGGATATATTGAGGGGTAGAGAGAGAGGTAGAAGGAGAGAGCAATAAGGAGAGGGAGCACATTTCAAAAAATCCACAAAAATAAAAAAGGGAGATCAGCAAGGTAGGCCTAAGACAAAAGGGAGGGGGAAAGAGGGGCAAAGGAAATGTAGATGGAAATGGAGTGACGCCACACATGATGAGGAAAAAGGAGACGCCAAATGCGACTACGAATCCATGGAAGTGAAGTGAAGGTGGCGACGGTATTTTCGCCTACTTCCTCAAGAAACGAAAGAATGTGTTTGCTTGCGAAAATGAAGTCCTCATGAAACGAATGAAATGTGTCTGCTTGCAAAAATGATGGCGCAGCGTCAAATCTCTAAAAAATAAATGGTTGGATGTGATTCGTTCAAAAAAAAATTCATTTTTCTGTGGATAGTCTTCATTTGGCGTAACTTCGACTTATGTATCACCAGTGCCAAATGTTGTATTTTTATACTATTAACTTCAACCTATTCTTGTAATTTGTGGTCTGTTTGTCACTTTTACCCCTTATTGACGTATACATTAATTTTTCTTCATGGTGAAACCACATATTAACACCATATTAGAATCAACATTTACGGTAATTTTCTTCGTTTGCAGTGAAATGGAATACATATCAACGCTAATTGGAGACAAAACATGTTATAGTGTTTATATAAACGGAACAGCAAAAAGTCACATGAAGTAAGAGTTCGTAGTTTCAAGATGTTGTATGTGGGCGTGTTACTACACACAGCTTGCTTCTTTAACTGAAAGTTCGCGACTTCCCACATGCGAACATATTTTATATTCACACTGCAAAAGAGGCGATTGTAGGGGAATGTGTGCGAACGTGTTTTTTGGCGACGAGCTTGAACCCATAATTTTAGCGCACGTTCGTATGCATGCGTGTATAATTTAAAATTTATTTTTAAAAATTTCAACTCCAAATGTAAATTTATGTACGGTGTGACTTAGACCGTGCACCACACTAATTATATATTAATGTACTTTCACACTTCACGCTATTTTGTACGGTACCTCAATTAACATCAAGGAAAATTTAAAATCATCTACACTAATTTCGCAAAAAAATTTAAAGTTTAAGAACCCAAATTAGTGACTTTGACACTAATAACGAGTCGCGATGTACATACTGTACATTACAGTACAGTAATATAGTAAAAATATTGTATTATATCTAATACCAATACCGCTAGTCTACTATCCGTAAAAAGAAGTGTTGTGTATCGAAGGCCCCTTTCGAAATTCGATATATACCTAGTTTTAGGTTTTCGATACTTGATATATCGCCTCTATATATCGAGAAGCTCAATATCACAATATTTAACGTATGTATCTTTTGATGTCACAATATATCTTTATCGCGATATATCAAGGTGAGTTTTGGCCATTTTTTTCAAAAGCCCCTCCGCAGTACTGTGTTATTTACCGTATGATATAACGTACTAAACCGTACGGACTCCACCTCCTACGAAATATATCACGATAATTTTTGTTTGTCTCGGAGCGATATATCGAGCGAAAATGATTGTTCGATATTCAATATATTGAATATCGAATTTATCGCGATAAATTTTTACCTGATACACAACACTTGTGAAAAAACTAGCAGACAAAATTACATCGTACTCCATAAAATAGGTTTGATAGCCTATTCCCACCGAAGCATTTGTACCTTTTTGCCCATTCCGATGATTTTGCGAAACTCATTGGAAAACGGGTCTTGTTTACACTAAATTTTGGGACGTAACTCCGTTTGAAGGTGTCCTATGACACGTCACACGCTTCGACGTCATCAAACATAGACGCGAAAACAATCCTGCAGTTTTTCAAACTTACTAGTACTTACTAATACGCGCGAAAACAACGAAATAGCCGTTCGCATGTTGTTTTTGCTACGTCAAATTTTTGGGTTACCGTTAGATTGTTTCACAGAAAACACGCTACTTTATCCCGACTTCAATATCCCCCAATATTTGAGGAAGTTAGGGTACTCTCGCATGTAACCGAGACTTAGTCTTGTTACCTTGTTTTTTAGCGAAGATTCTCCGTACAACTTTCAGAGCATTCGCATGTAAAGAAATGAAATCGTAACTTTAGATTGTGACGGATGTAGACGTGGGTGTAATTTGTGACGATTGTAGACGAGTACAAAACTCGCGACAATTGATGACGTTTACAAAATAAAGAAGGTTGTAGGCGTCTAGCTACTGGTGAAGGCGTCTAGCTACTGGTGACATTGTAGATGTTTAGGGTTTGTGACATTTTTACGTCACGCGTACTTATGATAGCGTCGACGTCACAAATTCCAAAACATTCCGCCATGGTTTCCCGATTTTGTTTTTTCGTCCGTTCTCACTCTACTTGCCACCAAAATAATCTAAAAGACAGCCAAAATAAATTTTTTTTATAGATCTTTCATTGATACCTTTCTTGCCTTTTTTCATTGCAAGAATTGAGAGATAGATGGTTAGTGGGAGAGGGAGAGAGAGGCACTTTCACGGACTTCGCTTTTGCGAAATGGCGTTCGTTGGTCGAAACCCCCTCCACGGCCAAAATCGCACGGAAAAAAGTCACGCACAGCCTAGAAACGTGCGGTGGGTTTTTTTTTTTGTACTCCGCGCTCAAAAATTGTAAAAAAAAATCGGCACGTGCGACGGCATCTGCCTATTCGTTTACCTCATTAAACTTTATTTAAAATCACCTCGTGAGGTGATTTTATATAAAGTTTGAAGATGATCTGGAAGGACGCGAAATTGGGTCGAAATGCGCTCGACGACAAACTGCTTCGCAATAGACGACAAAATGCATTACATTTAAATTTGTAAGGTAACGCAACTTGTACAGTGTCAATTTCAATTTTATGGTACGGCTGCGGATGTTCTCGTTTTTTTCTAAGTTATGGAGGAAAACGACATAAACTAACTGTAACTTTAGCACATGCGAAAGTACCCTAATTATAATGTTTGTACCCTGGTTTTGTACTTTTGTTTATCGTATGCATTCAAAAGGAGCTGAACAAATGCATTTCGTGTCCAACTTCCACTATACTAAGGCCATAGTCCCATGTAATTGTAACTTAGCGAATTTACTTTGTATTATAGCGAAGATTCTCAAATACACAGTTCTCAAGTGTCCCAATGCGTAAGGGTACGGCCCCATGTGGCTAACTAAGGGTTATTTTATGTCGTTTTCCTCAAAAACTTAGCGCAAAAAATGTAGGGTACAATTCGCGTCATCTTTCATGTACGACAAGTTGTCATCTTAAGGTATATCGTGGTGTTGTGTATCGGTAAGGATTTGCCGATAAGGCATTTTTTTCGGGTAGCCGATAATAGATATATTGGTAGGATATATCAATATCCGTGTTATCGCCGATAAATAACCGACATTTATCGGTTGTTATCAACGATAACACCGATATCGATAACTATCGGCGATACTTGTACAATTTGTATCGATAAATGTACGGATAGTACACTCAACTGTACGTGTTATTCCCCGGACGCACCGCGAACCCCCTTCCCCCCGGTTCTGGTAAAAAATCGCAATGAATAAATATATGTTTTTACTATTTTATAAAAAACTAATATTTCCTCGAATAAATGCCCCTGAATCGTAAAAATATAATGGCAGTAGGCTGCAGCAAATGGCGGCAGTATGACATATGTGCTCGTTTGATCTGTTCGTCTGTACGTATGTTTTTCGAAAAAGTTTGATTTAAAATTTTACAATGTAATCTAATTTGTTCATTTCAATATTATAGTTTTAGAACTATAAAGTATTATTTTAAATTTATTGGCGTTTATGTGGTGCATTTCCCGTAATAGATTTTAGTTAAACAAATACGGAACAGAAACATTATACGGCATACCACGCTATAAAAAGTAAATAATATAATACAATATGTTATATAGTACTATTGTATGCATACTATATTTTGTAATTGTTATCGCCGATATGGAATTTGTTAGTCTTTGACCGATGTATCGGGACCTCTGACCGTTCGATAACCGATAACTATCGGTATCGGTGTTATCGCGATAAATTTTTAACCGATACGCAACACTAGTATTTCGACCCACTATCACGTCATCCTCAACTTATCCTGAAACATATCGGCGATGTGTTTTAAATAAAGCAACGTCGCTTTCACAAATAGAAAAACAAATTTCGCACGTGTCAAAAGTTTTCAAATGTTTTTTACAACGAGAAAAGGTACACGGTTGTTTCTTTTTGTACGCTTGCATCTTTTTCATACCTTTTTAACAAGAGTCTTAAGGTTGCAATGCCATTTCACGGATAGATGAAAAATATGTGAAGGCGCCAATTCTGCTCGCACTCACTCCCTCTCACAACCATGCGGCCCATTCACCCCTTCAAACGTCACCATTTCGCATTCTCTCACAAGGTGGCTCTAAGTGCACCAATAGGGAGGGGGGAGAAATATTCAGAGCGACGTTTTTTTAAATTGTTTAAAAAATTTGAAAATTTTGGACACGTGCCAATATGTGTTCTTATTTGTTTAGCGGTGATACTTTAATTTAAAACACACCGCCGTGTTTTAAATAGAAGTTTGAAGATGACGTTTCTTGACATGGCCGTGTGTAAAAAACCACAAGATGACAACACGTAGTACATTATAAGTTTGTCGGTGACACAAAATGTACTTCTATTTTTTTCAATTTCTTTGGAAGGTCGTAACTTAAGCGGTACGACGCTAAGATTTTGACGGAAATGAGAGAAAAAAGCCCTTACTTTGGCACATAAAAACATGCCCTAAGTAAAATGACAAATGTCATCGTTAACAGTGTAACGATATTTAGCGCTTAACTATATTACATGAACCTTCCATAGTGTGGCTGACTAAATACCACTTAATTTGCCTAACATTAATTTATGCTTTTGGGTAAAAAAAAAACACTCGCTCAACATAGGGACGCGTATCCCGTCGCATCTGAAAACAAGGTTACTCGAGTACCTTGTACGGCCAGCCGCTATGTATTTGTATTGTATTGCATTGTAAGTTGTACTATATTATATTGTACGTATTGTAGGTCCTCAATTCGATGTTGCCATGCGATATATTCGAGTTTCCGATGCGGTCTGTCGCTACACCGTAAATCGCTATTAGTGTTAATCAGAGGTCGCAAACGGTCAACCGAAACCGTGACCGACCATTAACCGACCGCCCGCGCCGGATCCGGAACGGATTCGGTTGCCAAATTTTGGGGGTCGGGCGGTTACGGTCGGTTGATTCACCCAGGAAAAAAAAACGGCCAGTTACGGTCGGTCAACCAAAAAACCAAAAAAAATGAAATTTTTGTACTTTCCATATAATCCAACATTCTTGTACTTTGTACTCTTTGGCATCGTGGAAATACGTGACATCATGATTAGCGTCGCAAATCTGACACGGTACTGTAGTAAGCTATTTATTTCGCAAATCAAAGGGAACGCGACAAAGCGTCTCAAATCTGACACGGTAGTACAATATTCATTTTGCAAATCTTAGGCAACGGGACAAAGCGTCGCAAATCTGACACGGTAGTAACACTATTCATTTCGCAAATCTTAGGGAACGCGACAAATCGTAATTATTGGCTTATTCCGTCGTACATTGATTAATTTTGTACTTTTTCGGTTACGGCGGGCACGGTTAGTCGCGAAAAATCAAGATTCGGCTAATTTTTTTTTTCGTAAACGACGGTCGGTTAACGGTTAACAATTTTGGAGCGAAAACAAAACTCGGTCGGGCGTCTGTTACTCAGATTTTGAAAAAAAAAACGGTCGATTTCGGGTATGATTTTTTTTGACTTTTGCTACCTCTGGTGTTAATGTAGTTTCGTCTCTTTAAACCATAGTTAAAAAGTAGGCGTTTCTACTGTAGGTCTTTTGTAGGCGCCTTTATCGTAAGTTGTGATATGGGCTTTTCATGTGATCTTCTTAGATCGCTACTTTGATCAGCGACCGTCTGATCGTCCAAATCTGACAGTTTAAATAAAAAATATCTCAAAACTCACAGAAAAATATTTTTTTGTCCGAATGTTTTTCAAAATTTAGACATGACGTTTAATTCTCTATCGAAAGATGTGCAACTCAACCCTGTTACATTTTTTGTTCATTTTGCGACCAATACAATATGGGACTTAAGGTCATATTGTATGTTTTACGTACAATAGGCATATCGTATGGGCCTACTTTCGCCTACTTTTGAACTATGCTTTAAACATATTTTCACCGTACAAGAATGTCGGTTCTTAAATCCGACGGTTGCGATTGAAAGGTAAGATTCTCAACTTCCGATTGGCGGTCTCGAATTGGAATTCCGACAAGTGTGTATGGAGAAAATATGTTTTAAATGGCGAAAAAAATTATTAACACTATTAGCGATTCACGGTGTACCGGCGATCAGCGGTCACAATTTGGCACCCGAATCCGTACCCAATCCGTACCAAGCCCGGCGCGTCGGATCCGGAACGAATTCGGGTGCCAAATTTGGGGGGGGGGGGCGGTCGGATTCGGTCTGGTGATTCGAATACGTACGTAAAAAAAATCACGTACGGCCAGATTCGGGTACCCGATTGTGACCATTATCGGTGATATGCAATTGGAGGTTGAATCCGATGTACGTAAAATATACAATGTACGGAAAATGATCTTGATGAGTACGGACAAACATAAACCTTCAATCCCTGAATTGAGACAATAGAGGGTAGGGGGAGGGGGAGGGGGAGGAGAGGAGAGATTTTAATTCCCCCCCCAGTTAAAACTTCAAACTCAGATTCGAATTTTGAATTCCAAATCCCAATTTCGGAAAGGGAATAATAAATGCCAGATTTTGGTATAAAAGATCCAAATTTGTGGATTTCCTATTTTGATTTTTTTTTTCCGTTTTGATTCCATTTGGTATCCGAATATTTGATTTCAAATTCTGAAATATGGATATTTGAATTTCGTGACAAATAATTAACCTGTGTTCTGGTGTGTTTTATAATTCAAATTCATTAAATCTAAATTGGAATTGAGAATTGCAATTTTTTCAAAGTCATGCAAATTTTGTTGAACATTTTTTCCCACATTTTTAGAATTTGGGTTTCCAGATGCTGTTTTATTATTGTTGCATAATAATATTATTATTGTACCGCAGATAATCAATGTGCATTTTTTTGTTTTAATGTCGTAACAAAAGAAATAGGACAGCCCACAATATATCAACCTTATAATTGCGATAAATTAACATTCATATAATAAAAATAAAAAAAAAACCAACATCACCAATATGGTTGTACGGTCCATACATTTGGCACAATTTGTACATTTTTCTGCAAATCCTGTTCACTTTCCATGCATAAAAAAAAACTTCCTTGTTAACAAAAAAAAACCATATCTGTAAATTTTGCGGACTCATCATGAGACCAATATTTATATATTTATATTTATCGACCAATTGACTGACAACCATCGAGTTTTGAACTTCGAGATTTCCAAATCTACAAAAAACGATACATATCGTTCTCCGATTTGACGGATACGCAACAGTTTCTGTTGTATTGATGAAAGCATTTATTTATATATATATATATATATATATATATATATATATATATATATATAGATAAAGTGTAGAGAATAAGAGAGGGAAAGACGAAAGAAGAGAGAAGTTCAAGTTTTAATAAAAAAGACGCATAAACTGTTAGTATTACAACCCACATTTACCTTCCTAGCTTCTTTGGTTTTGGTGACTTTGTCAATTTATTTTAAGTTTATATAACAATTCCCAAACACTAGGTTTTGACATTTGTGCGTAGCAATCTTTGAACAATAATTTATTTGAGATTTTTAAATTGGGAAATATTGCAGCTGAAAATTGGAAAGCGGAGCTTAAAAAATACAAACTTTCAAAACAAAAAAGATCCAATGACGAAAGATTTACGCCTTTCGTTTACCCTTGGAGCCAAGAAACCCTCCCTCCCTCCCTCCCTCCCTCCCTCCCTCCCTCCCTCCCTCCCTCCCTCCCTCCCTCCCTCCCTCCCTCCCTCCCTCCCTCCCTCCCTCCCTCCCTCCCTCCCTCCCTCCCTCCCTCCCTCCCTCCCCTCCCTCCCCCCCCCCTCCCCCCCCTCCCCCCCTCCCCCCCCTCCCCCCCTCCCCCTCCTCCCCCCCCTCCTCCCCTCCCTCTCTCCCCCCCCTCCCTCCCTGCCCCCGTCCCTCCCCCCCCTACCCCCCTCTTTTGAATATTATAAAGTTTGCATGTCTGATGGTTTAAACAAGTTTAAACATTTAAATGACATAGTTTAAACGTTTATACAATCGGTTAAATGACATTAGGTCAAGGGTTACCGTTTAAACTCAACACTATTTTGACCTCATGCACGCAGTACTGTACACCGTCGATCGTATTTAGCGTGTTGAACACTAATTCGGCGCCCCTCAATTTTGCGGGTTTTACCTAAAATAGGATAAATGATACTAATTTTTCCTGTACGCTTATTACGAGAAGAACAATTAGTGTACACAATTTTAATTTATGTTTTTTTGTTATTAGTGTGGAGTACGGAACGTGTCGGTGCCTATAAAAATGTACATTTTAATTATAGAAGTACAAATATCTTAATAAATATTTGTTATCACACGAAAAATTGCCTTGTGAGATAATCCTAAATTGGATACAACCGTGATTTGGTGTACGATATAAAAGATTTCGTACTCGTATATGTTTTAGTGTACATTTATTTGTCGCGTAACTGAAATTAGAGTTAGGAATTAATTAGAGTGAAAGTATGCGACAATGTACGAATTGTCAGAATTTGTACGTTTACCTATATTACTGTTAATATATTCTCGACAAATCAACTGTACGCGTATTGGCGTTTGTTGAAAAATTAGTGTATACCTTTTTTTTCGAAATCTTTAGGGTGAAATAAAAATACAACATATCCAAAATACAACCGAAGATAAAAACGAAATTTCGTAACATTCCCTCGTCACGCTATTTGTGGTACCTTTTGTTCGTCACACTATTTCTCTCAAAGGACTTTTGTTTTGTTCGAAAACTGAAATCGTAAAAAATGAGCTGGCGTACAGATTGGCGTCTGCAAAAAGTTTAAAAGTTTTGTCGTAAAATGATTTATTACACAAGTACATGGTACGCAAATCAAGATTTGAAGTTAAGTTTGTCGGTGCAAAAAATATGAAAGATATTCAATATCGGATCGTAACTTACGTTGCGCTAGTCAATTTATAACACGTGGCTTACAAACTCTACGTGATGGAACATCGACTCAATCGACCCAGTTTGTAGAGTTTGCCATAGAATTACAGAAACGTATGATGGAACTTCACCCTAAGTCAAAATTAGTGTACATGACTCTAAATCATTCTACCCACTAATAATTTCTACACGCTAAATACGATCGACGGTGTAGTGGATTGTCCTGTAGAGAGAAAGCAAGATGTTGTAATTTCATTGTTATAATTTTACGAAGGAAAATAATTAATTAGGGTGATTTTCTATTGGACGAAAAGTGACGTTGTTTACAGAAATTCGGACCTCTTCGTACTCCGCCGTACTTCCTATTTTGTTTTTATCCGGAAAACAACATTACAGAGAATCTTGCCAATATTATCCAAAAGTCTGGGAGTTAACAATGACCGTTGGATATTTTTTCGCGAAGCATTCGCTTCGAAAGTTTATGTAATTGGTGTTGTACATCACCAATTACAGAAAAAATTGAGCCGCGACACGCTGGATAATGAGCATACGTGTCAAGATGGCAACCAACGGAAATCAAAAAATTTTGCACACGAATACGCATTCAGAAACCCAACAGAAAATACAAACAAAATTTCGTAACGCACTTTTGTCACGCTATTTTTGTTAGCTCCCAGTCGTCACATTATTTCTGGCAGCGCTCATTCGTCACGTGTAAAGACAAAACCATAAATAAATGAGGCGGTATCTAACAAGGCGTCTGCAAAGAGGACAAAAGTTGTGTTGAACGATGACCTGGTACGCACGTACATGGTACGCAAATGAAGATTTTTGGTCGGTGTAAAAATCTTTGACGATTTTGAATATCAAATATGTAGCGACGCGGCACCACACTTATGCCAACACGTGGATTACAGACTGCGCAACGGAACTTCGTTCAAATTGTAGCATTCTATAATGTTGGCCGTACAATTACATAATGTCTTAATGGGACTTCACCTTAAATAGCTATGAAATAGGCGTAGAAATAGTTGTTTTAATCCTTACATGATTGTTACGGATTTCTTTTTTGATATACTGTGGAATTTAGTCAATTTACTTTCAATGATGTGGAATTGGTAGGCAAATTATCAAAGCTCATAGGCTCATGGAAAGAAAATGGATCTACGGCAGAGGTCGCAAACGGTCAACCGAAACCCGTGACCGACCGTTAACCGACCCGCCCGCGCCGGATCCGGAATGGATTCGGTTGCCAAATTTTGGGGGTCGGGCGGTTACGGTCGGTTTATTCACCAGGAAAAAAAAAAACGGTCGGTTACGGTCGGTCAACCAAAAAACCAAAAAAAATGAAAATTTTGTACTGTCCCTATAATCCAACATTCTTGTACTTTGTACTCTTTGGCATCGTGGAAGTACGTGACATCATGATTAGCGTCGCAAATCTGACACGGTACTGTAGTAAGCTATTTATTTCGCAAATCAAAGGGAACGCGACAAAGCGTCGCAAATCTGACACGGTAGTACAATATTCATTTCGAAAATCTTAGGGAACGCGACAAAGCGTCGCAAATCTGACACAGTAGTACACTATTCATTTCGCAAATCTTAGGGAACGCGACAAATCGTAATTATTGGCTTATTCCGTCGTACATTGATTAATTTTGTACTTTTTCGGTTACGGGCGGGCACGGTTAGTCGCGAAAAATCAAGATTCGGTAAAAAAAAAAATCGTAAACGACGGTCGGTTAACGGTTAACAATTTTGGAGCGTGACAAAACTCGGTCGGGCGTCGGTTACTCAGATTTTGAAAAAAAATAAAACGGTCGGTTTCGGGTATGATTTTTTTTGACTTTTGCGACCTCTGCCGTGTCGCCACGCGGCGCCGAGGATTGTTCCGTCCTTCCTTCGGAAATTCCGAGCACGACCTAGTCTAGAATTATAGATTTGTTGGGACCGCCGCCGTGTCAGAATGCCAGAATTGGGCATTTTTTTTCACTATTTGAGTATTTCCCGTGCGGCGACAGGAGAAGTCAAGCGAACGTCACGTAACTTTGTTCAGATACGACGAACATGGGACGTCTCTAGACCGTGTAACGCTATTAGTGTTAATGTTTTCTCGCCACTTAAATCATCTTTTCTCCTTACACTATTGTCCTATTATCAGTTTGAGGCCGCCAATCGGAAGCTGAGAATCTTACCTTTCAATCTCCACCGTCAGATCCTCAAACCGACAGTTGTGTACGGAACAATGATGTATTAAGTGTCGTAATAAACATTAACACTAATAGCGATTCACGCTGTACTGTAACTTTGCAAATCCAGTCTAACTGTTGACGTATCTGCAGTTTCGGATTTCCCGGATTTGCAACATATGCGAACGCACACTCGTGGAAAGAATATCTGAATGTAATGACGTCAATAAACGTAAATGAAGACGTCATTATGTACCATTTGTATGTACGGTTCCGCGCGATGAGAAGTCCATGTTTGCTGTAGCAACAGAATTTGTTCTGACAGCACACGTGTGAGATGGTACAATTATTTCGGAGCGGTTAGGATTACCAAATTTTGGAGATAGCGATCCTTTTGTCTTTATCGTTGTTATCTCGTCTCCCCTGCCAACAGGTGATTATGTACGGACTACATTTCATTATGTACGAAATGTATCTCCATTGACCACGTCGTTTCTGTCCAACAGTCCAACTCGAGGTCTGAAATTTATGGTTCAAACATCGAAACGCACATGCGATTTCCCATGGAAAAAGTTCATAAAAGACAAAATAGTCAAAGGCGGCATGTTTTGTACGAACCCGTGGAACTCTTGGAAATGCAGCCACGTCGCAATTATTAATTACAGTGTACAGTGTCACGCCGAAGTTCGAGGCGAAAAAATTGTAATAATAAATTGCGAAGAAGGATGAACTTCAAAATTCAAAACGTACGATTGTCCCTTCTAAGACGTGGCGCACGTTTTGTGTCTTTTTTTTGGCGGTGCCGCGATTTCAGCTGGATAATGTGTACCGTATCACACGTGCTAAGGAAAGTGTGCCAATGATTTCAACTGAAACGAGAAGGTACAGTAAAGATATAGCATGCGAAACGCGGGACTCGTGTGAATCTTTACCGTGATTCGTTTAATTTTACCGCACGCTCGTCGATTGTTTTAATCCGATTAAGTTAATCGGACCTTACCTTCTTTTTCGGAAAATTGTCGAGGTGAGCTGGGAGGGCTCTTGTTCCTGTCTGAACGTACGGATATTGTTGCTGAAGTACAAAGCGACAAAATATACAGAAATTCAAAAAATGCTAAAATGACGCTCAGTTGACGTGGTACGGTTTGCGGAATTCTAGCATACCTTTAGGCAGATGCATATTTTTCAGCTAGGGCATTGAATCAGGTGCAATAACGACAAAAAATATGCAAGTTGTCGACATGTGGACATGACCCTTCGGTTACCTTGAATCTGACTACCAATCAGAATCTAGCATAGTCAAAATTTTATCGGATTTATTTTCTGTGGGCTGGTAGCTGCCACGAAAGCAATCTACATCCTGCTGCTAAATAGTGTTTCCTGTCCAATTTAAATATTCCTTCTATACTTTTCTGACGTACACAAACTGGCAAACTGGCTCGGTCGTCATCGAATCTTCTAAGATTTGGATGTACGGCATAAAATCTTCGCAGTAATTTCCACTTGACACGTTTCTTCAGCTACATAAAAACAGAAACAGGAAGAAATCATTTGTTTGGCAAGCATTTAATTCTTTTCCAAAATTTAAAACTTTTGACGTCACTGAATACTTTTGTCAGTTGTGGGGGAGCCTCTAGCCGTGTAGACGTGGCGCCATGAACGCCTTTCGACGGCTAAAATATTTTATTGCATAGTTTCTTTTTAAAGGCGGGAGCTATTTCGCGTTACATTGGACTCTATTTCTGCCTACACGTGACCGTACTCCAAGGTACACGAGGCGTAAACTTCAAAACGGAACAATGGAAATTGTCGGTGATCGTACGCAGCCTCAGCCGTACGTAGCGAAATTTCAAGATTCTTTGAATTATTTGTCGTTTCAGACGGAGCATGAAGCTAACTGTTATGGATTTGAACATGTGATCATGCCACACTATATTTATGAGATCTCTCGTAAACATGTGAAGCATAGCAGAGCCGTTCGATATGGATAGATCACAGGTGACACGTGGCATGGTCACGCAGTCCGTGACACGAACAAATTCCTAACAGCTAAATTCGTACCTTCCGTCGAAACCAGCAAATAATTCAGAGAATCTTAGAATTTTGACTTTATGTGCTTCGAACCGTCGAGGCTCCGTACGAAAAGTGACCGCTTTTGAAGCATAGTTCAAAAGTAGGTGAAAGTAGGCCCATACAATATGCCTATTGTATGCAAAACATACAATATGACATTAAGACCTATATTGTATTCGGACCTATTCAGACCAATTAAAACATTCGGACCAAATATTTTTTTACACCGTCAGATTCGGACAATCGGACGGTCGCTGATCAAAGTAGCGATCTAAGAAGATCACATGAAAAGCCCATAACACAACTTTCGATAGAGGCGCCGACCAAAGGCCTACCATAAAAACGCCTACTCTTGAACTACAGTACAGTATGTTTTGAAGTTTACGCCGCCTGTACTTTAAAGTACGTTTGTGTACGAATTACGTATGCATGCAAACGAATGGAATGCAACAATAGCTCCCTCCAGTACAATAGACAAAACTGAATGCTGACGTCAAAATTACGCTATATTAATATTTATGTCGCGCAAAATTTACTTTACTTACGTTACAGTACTCTAGCGCCAATAAGACAAGATGCTCTTTACTGTGGAAACTCTGATTTTCAAAATACGGTCATTAAAATACGGTTCTACAGGCTGACATACGTAATTAACGTATTTTACTAGTTTAATGCGCGTTTTTTATTTTTTTTATTTCATATTTGAACAATGCTTTTCTAGTTTTCTTGTTACCTGTAGATATTTTATTTCTCCTTTTTTTGTTGTGCGGTCTGTAACTAACAAGAAAAAGTCTGTTTCAACGTCCGTACATTTCAGGAATAGACTCCGAAAAAGTACAGTATTGCTGGGAGCGATCGTTGACATCATAGTACAACTGTTTCCGTACGGGTTGCCATCCGCAATTTCAGGATGCCCTGAAGATCTGTCAGCCAATCCGTGGCGTGGCGGAGAACAACTGAAGAGAATTTGCGCGAATTCCGGAAATTCTCCGCGTTTCACGGCGATTTTATCCACTTTATTTCGACAGCTGAGATGACGTGGCAAGAAATAATTAGAATAGCGAACACTGCTCTAAAAAATATTTGACTTTGGGAAACGAACTGTCACCACCAGAATCCAATCTTCAAAAATTGTACTTTTGTACTATTTACATACCAGAATTTTCTACATCAAAAAATTGTCTTATTATCCTCTGACCAAAAAATTTGTCAATTACGAACGATAATAATATATATTTATAAAATAAAAAACTCGACAAGATACGGACAGCGTCTGTCGACGTGTCTCAGCCTCTGTCTTTTCCTTCTGTTTTTTGTTTGTTTTTTGTTTTTTTCGCAAAGCCACTGGCAGTTCCTTTTTTTTTTTTTTTTTTTTTTTTTTTTTCTTTTTACGGCCTTCCTTGTGTCTGCTTGCCGAGACCGCGGGTACTATACGCCAAATTCATACAAAGTCCAGCTGTCAATATCGGATCTCCTTTGTCCGTACTGCCGATCCCTGTGCAAGCCGCGGCCGTCATTAAAATAAACTAAAAAAGCGTGGTTCTATGTTCCCCACTCAGACACCTGGCAGGTCATCCCACACGTGCGAGCCGTCCGATGTAATACACGTGTTCGTCTATAAAATCCATCATTTCAAAAGGTCAAAAAACAAAAAAATACGATTGTTTCTTTTGTCGTTCAAGAAAAAATAGCTGCTTACGTTGCAGAAAACGACAAAATATCGTCCGTACGACAACGGTTGGCCGCAGTATCTTTTGCCTGCAACGATTCTGCACGGAACGATCGTATCGAAAGTACCCAAAAGGACAAAATGTACGGTCCTTCGGGCGGTAACCTTGCGAACTGGGACTTGTCCGCGAACAGGACAAAAAAGCAATGCCCGGGAAACCCGCTTTCCCATGATAAAAGTGCGAGTCAGACACATTTTAGTGCGTACGGCGGAGCACGAGCAGAAAAGTACGACAGTGTACGGAATGTACGGCCGGAGCCTCATTTTGGCGGTCCTCGCGGGAGGAGGGAATCGTACGAAAACGGATAAGAGGAAAGAGATTAGAGAGAGAGAGGAAGAGAGGGAGAAGGAGAGAGGAGAGACAAAAGAGAGAGAGGGAGAGGGAGAGGGGGAGGGAGACGCCGTATTGGAGCGAAGGTGTGGAGAAGAGCGAGGGAGGAGAGGGAGAGGAGGAGATATTCGGCGGCAAGCGAGGAGAGATGGAGTGAGAGGAGATGGGGGAGAGGAGACGAGCTCCGACGGGAGAATAGAGGGAGGAGGGGGGGAGAGGTAGACGAAGTGTGGGAGAGAGAGGAACAAGAAGAGAGCGAGAGAGTGAGAATTAGACGAAGTGTGAGAGAGAGAGATAAAGAGAGAGAACAGAAAGAGAAGAGGGAGAGAGAGAAAAAAAAGAGAGAGTGAGTGAGTGAGGGAGTGAGAGTGAGAAAGAGAGAGAGAAAAAGAGAGAGTACAGAAAGAGGAGGGAGATAGAGAGAAAGAGGAGAAATAGAGAGAGAAAGAGAACGAGTGAAGCGGAGAGAGGCAGAGACACCGGAATACCAATCCCCCTGAACCCCTAAGCTTATCCCTCCACCATCCACCTGTCGCCCTCCCTCCCTCACCTTCCCCACCTCCATCTCACATCCCTTCCCCCCTCCTTTCCCCCAACTCCCCCCCCCTGCCCCATCCCTCCCTCCCTCCTCTCTAACTCCCCCCACATCCCTCCCTCCCTGTGATGCGCTGAAGCAACGCAAAAAATGCAAAAAAGATCGATCTGATTGAAGTCGATTTTGCCCAATTTAAAGGATTAAATCCGGCGCCCAACGGATTAATTACGATTACCGAACCGAACGTTCCGCTAGAAGTGTTCGAATCTCTTTTTTCAAAATTCGGTCGAATTTTAGAGGGAGGGATAAATTCGGCGATAAATTCGGTAAATTCGGGGAATTCGGCGTTTAATTCGGGAAATTCGGGGGCGAATAGTTCGGGTCTCGCGGGGAGTATTTTGAATGGGCATATGGGAGGAGGGATGATGATGAGCGGGAATATTATGAATAATTCGAACAATTTGAATAATTTGAATAATTCGAATAATTCGAGTAATTCCAGGAAAACCGGAAGTATAGATTTCACGAATTCGGGAATTAGTCCGGATCCCAGTCCGAGAAAAACGGGTTCGGGAAACGTCGGTGGTACGGGAAACGGTGGGAGAGAGTTCGCGTCGACCGTCACACGTGTGATCTGGAAAAAAACGGAACTGGAGGCTATATGTAAATTTCAGTCCGTAGAACCGCGGAAAGCCCTCGGAGCCGCCATTCTATTTCCGGAAGCTTTAGGGTGCGCTTGCGTTATACCCCCTTTTTTTGTCACTCATACTAGAACCTCCGACGCCATTCAAACCATGACCGTACGATACAGTTACGCGTTTTTAAATTCGGCGGCCAGGATCTTCCAACCGCCGAAACACTGTTTAGATTTGAATATTTGGGGAGCGCCGTCGATCTTGATCGATCCTCAGAGTTATATTATAGATTGCGTGGCGGCGTATCCGTCGGAATTAAAATCGGTGGGTATCGGTATTCCCGAGCAGGTGATAAAATCGGCGACCGCGATTTTAAATTCGCGGCATCGATCGCCGAATCCGGAGCAAGAGCAACAGTTTAAGAGCGCGTTGGAGATATGGGCGGCGAAAGCGAAGAATTCGAAGAGTAGTTCAACGTGGGACGGGAATTCGTCGACGAGTTCGACGTCGAGTTCGGTTTCGTCGAATTCGAGTCCGAAATCGGTCGAGGAAAGTCCCATGGAGGTGTTGAGATGAGGGGAAAGTAGACGTTTTGGGGTTTTTTTATGAAGGGATTTTGCGTTTCGAGGTTGGGATTTCGGATTTCTTATACGTTTCGTCGTTTTTTATGTTCGAGAATTATTTTTTTTGAGGTTTTTCTTGGTTGCCTAGGAGTTTATTTTGGATATAGGGAAGGCGGAGGTTTCCTTCGTAGGGTTGAGGAGATTAGGGCTTGAAGGGGATTTTTCGGGTTTTTGGGATAGACTGGAAAGGTGGTGAAAAAGATATTGTTGAAGTTATCTTTCAATTGTAGATTTCAAGAACGTTTTATGTGACGAAAACAAGAATGTGTATAAATGTTCAAAAACATGAGAGGGTAAAATGTTAGGAGTAGTAGTAATATTTAGATATATGCTATTTTCCTGCAAATAGATTTACCAATCCAGATATAGTGTGTATTTTTACAATCGTATGTTGGGTAGCTTTTTGGTTGACATTTGAAGGAGAAGAGGGGGAAGATTCCTGGGAATAAAGAGGATTTACGGAAAGGGGTAGAAGGATTTTCATTTTCTTTTTTGGAAGTGTGGTTAAGCCGCACTAATTTTGGCATGGGAAGAAGGGAAAAGACGAGGGAAATCTGAAAAAAGAATGAGGATCCGATTCTGGAGATTTGGCGATCGTTGAAAACTTTACGATCGGAGAAGTTGTGGAAAATGGTATGTTTTGGAATGTATTTATTTGGTCCGAACTTTTTTTTTTTTTCGATAGTTTTGTTTTTTTGTCTCTTTTTTTTTGGTTTAAAGTGAAAGTTTAAAGAATGCGATGATCTCAAAACTTGTTATCGAAGTTTTGATCCGGGACGGATGGGGAATGAGGGGGAAAGTTAGGGGGAGGAGGGGGAGGGGAAGAGGGAGAGGTGAAGGGGGAGGGAGAGGGAGATGGTTTCTTCTTTGCTCAGTTACTAATAATCATATTTGGTGTGTTTTTTGCGCAGTTATTCGAGCAAGAAATGTGCGACCTCTATTTGGTTCGACAAATCCTTTGAAAAGAACGAATATCTCCTATGCTATACTGTTCATTCACAAAATTCTGGACAAAAATGTTCTTTTTTAAAGAGTGGTTAACTGTTGCATTCATTTTTTGTTTCTTGTAAGCACTTTTTGAAGGATCAAAATCGGTCCTCTTTTTTTGAGTAGCTTATTTCCATGAAAGGAAAAAGAGGGAAGAAAAAAACTTCCTATTAAGGATAAGCAGGATAATTTTTAGAATGTGTGACTTTACAATAATGCATTATTTAGAAAGCTTTTTTGTGATAAAAGTAGAGAAGATGGTACAAGTTAAAAAAAAGTATTGAACTATTCTTGAGGCATTTGTTTCTAATGGAGCCCTTTCTTGTACCGTGTTTCTCAAAATGTGAAAACTAGTGATTTGTCTAGACAAGAGAACCAATAATGGATTTATAGAAAGTGGCATGAGTCGTTTATTTTATACATGTTTCGACTATTGTTGGAGAGGCAAAAGTTGGAGAGTCGTGAATATGGAAGTTGTGGGCATATTGTACTATTTTGTTACTAAGTGGAAGTTGTTGAAGAAAGTTTTTTAGTCATCAAATCGTTTGGATAAATTTTAAACCAATCTGTAACGAATGTATAAAATTTGGTCGAGAAATCGAAATTATACCTGCCATGTTGACGGATGTGTTTGCAAATTATATTATTTTGTTGAAATTGACTGACAAATATCTTCAATTGATATTGAAATGTAGAATATTGAACAATGTCAGTTTTAGGGTAGTTTTTTAGACTCTTTGAACATTGCATTTTGGGCAATGTCAAACATTATCAAGGGACCTGTATAGGATACAAGCAAAATTTCAGTTTTGGTCGTTGGGGGATTTGATTTTCCAAAACAGGGTAATATCACTATCAAAGTTTTAATCTTGTTTTGAGGGTAAATTGTACAGTTTGTACAGTTCTTTCAGTAATCGTATGTGCGGTCACTCAACATTCACCCTTGAGCATTCAACTGTATTAATCAAAATTTAACATTCAACGCCATTTAGAAATCAAAATTGAGTATTCATTTTGAGTGTAGACAATGTGGATGTATGACATTTGATATTTAATATTTGACATTTTGCAAAATCAAAATTGACCAATCACCATTCAACAGCATTCAAAAATCAACAATCAGCATAACCCAGAAGTGAACTAAGGATTCGATGTTAAAATGAATTCTAGTAAAACATTAGTATTCGACGATGAAGTCCCTACAGATTACACTGTCTATTGTTAATATCGTCAACGGCTTTTTAGCCACTTAAATCATATTTTCCAGTGCACACTTGTCCGATCGTACACTGAAGGCTGGAATGAAAATGTACGGATCTTACCTTCCAATTGGCGGTCTTCAAACATAAATCAGACATGTGAACACTAGGAAAATTTTCATAATGTGGCGAAAATAACATTTGCACCAATGAGGATACAATGTTATAAAAACCCTCTCGTTTTCCTTTCTTCAAACCTGGTGTCTCCTCACTCTCTCCAGCTGATATAGTAAACAACTTAATAAATGAGGCACGAGACTCGCATTCGACATTTGGTTTCTTCGAGGGTGTATGTAATTATTTGATTATAATTGTTACTTAATTACATTCATAAATATTTACATATATGAACTGGAGAGGGATGGAAAGAGTGGGGAGAATGAATCAGTAGGGAACCAAAAAAAGGAGAAAGAGAGAGAGCTACAATGAGGAGGATGAAAGGAGAGAAACATTAAAAGATATACTTAGCTGTCACAGTAGTAAACTGTCACATTTCGACGTTTGGAGACTGCCTGCAGTTACTAAGTTTGAGTACGGAACTTCAAATGTACGGAAATTTTGTACTACACCGTGTATCTCTATTAGCGTTAGTATTTTTTTGCCACTTAAAACATCTTTTCACCGTACACTCTTGTCCGATTCTCAATTTAAGACCGTCAATCGGAAGCTGAGAATCTTACCTTTCAATCGCAACCGTCAGATCCATAAACCGACATACGTGTACGGAGAAAAGATGTTTAAAGAGTCAAAAAAAACATTGCAATTAATAACGATTCACGGTTGTAGTTTCGAATATTTGATTTACCTGTAAGCGGATGTTTTCATGCAGTCTCTTTCACTTTCATCGAAGTGAATTCAGTTTGTCATATAGTACTTTTTTGTCTCGACGTGGTCCCGCAAAATCTAAGTCCTGACGATCTCACTTGGATCCTTTCGCCGCTCATCCTGGACGTTAAGACCAAGACCTCCGCGTCTCCGCTTGGTCCTAAAGCGTATTTTATGGCACAGAGGGTAATAGTACGACGCGTCGCAGCACGTACTTTCATTTGTTTTTTCGATAGAAACAAAAGCGTACGAGTCTCACCTGAAGCCACGTAGGCACTCGTAGGACTTCGGCAGATGACTTCAAAGTTCAAACGACGTTGCGTAAAAATATCTCGGGCAAAATATCTAAAATTTGTACTTGGATGGAAGAGAATGGAAGAAACATGGAGACCTTCCCTAAATAAGTGGAGTCCACCGACAATTTCTCATGTTCCAATTGGAGTCGTTTCTCCAGTCGCTCAACGAATCAGACATGATATTTACAATAAATATTTACAAATCTAAAGTACTAATCCCGTGTAGATTCGTAGCTGAAAGTACTAAAAGTACGAATTGACTGTAAACATTGACCTTACCAACGTGGCGGCTGTTTATTTGCAACGTGGCATCCGACGTGGCATACATACTGGTGTCTGAAAATCTGGAATAGAGTGGAAGTGCTTGGTGTGCACTGAATTGTTGGAGGAGGATGACATGCTAAAGTTGATTGTACTGTACAAAAGTACAGTACTTCCATGAAGTGAAACTTGCCATGGAATTTGAAAAAGTTGACAACTTTTTAATATTTTTTTGGATTTTTAATCTGTGATAAAAATACAGAAATCGCCTTCACATGGAATTTTATCACAGTGCTTATTATTTTTGTAATCAATCAATAAAATAATTAGGGTTTTGAATTAAAAAAAAAAGAAGTAGCAGTGGAATAAGGTAACCCTAATTTCTCCACAGACAGTCTCTTAAGCAAATCAAAAATTTGCTCAAATCCTTACTTGCAAATCTTTTTCAACTTTTCTTTCTTTGAAGTTAACCTTCATTGTTGTCCAAAAAACAAAATGTTGATTCTTTTTCCACTCTTTCGCACCTTGTTCCTTACCATTTCTCCCCCTCTTTAAAACCTGTAAATCTTTTCAAACCCTAATCTTCCTTTCTAAACCCTAAAAGCCTAACATTCATTCCAAAAAAACAAAGAAACAAAGAAACAAGAAACAAGAAACAAGAAACAAGAAACAAAAAAAATCAAAAGAGAGAAGTTTCTTAACGATGGTCCGACGAAAGCCTCTCCTTCTCCCTTCTACTCAGTCCGCCCTTTTGACTTCTTTGCCCACCGACTCTCCCATTCAGCCCTCGCGGCTGCAGAAACAGCCATTCCTCTCACACGTGTGGACCTCCCAGCTGCACGAGCACGCGCTTGGAATTAGTGTGGATGCCCTGAGAGGACTGGCAGTGAAAACAGGCAGCCATGTATGAGTCTCTCTCTCTCCCTCTCTCTCTCTCTCTTTCTCTCTCTCTCTCTCTCTCTCTCTCTCTCTCTCTCTCTCTCTTTCTCTCTCTCAGTAGCTTCTTTCCCTCTCTCTGTAGCCTCTTTCCCTTTGCTAAACGATTATGTAATTTAAAATAAGTGTTTTTTGCAGGTAATCGTGACAGCTGTATCTACCGGCATTTCTCGAATAGCCAAAGTGGCAGCCTTAAATCCTCCTTTAAATCCTTCTTCAATACCTTCTTCAGTTATAGATAATTCTGTATCCACAAATTCATTTTCACCTTTTCCAAATGCAATTTTAGGTTCAACTACAGCAGAAGAATTAAGAGGAGAGGGATCAGGAGGAGAAGAAAAATTAGGAGGAGAAAAAACAAGAGGAGGAGGAGGAGATTCTATGGCATATCTCTCTCCCTTGCTAACCTTCAATCTTGGTCTTCGTCCCGAACTAGAACCATTTTTAAATGTTTCCGAAAACGGAAAAGATGAAAATTCACCTTCACAACAGTCTATAATTGAAAATCTATCTTCTATTTTTTCAAAAAATGCTTCCTCTCAGATGGTTGTGGAATTAACTGCATTCCCTAATCTCTCTTTTCCTCCAATTTCAAACAAAATTGCTGATTCCCATCCAAAAAAACCATCGAGAGAAACATTTTCCGACAAACCTCAAAACTTGATTTTAAGCGAAGATGTTAAATATGCAACTCATATTCGATTAGCACATATTAAACAACCTTCAAGTTCTTTGTTTAATTTTGTCGGAAACGAAGAAAAAAGGGGAGAGAGACATGTTTCGGTTAAAGAGTCAGTCAAAGATTTCTTCTTTTCGCCGAAGATTGTGGCTCGAAACGATCTTTTGGTAATTCCTTTGGATTTAAAACATGGAGCAAAATATGGCCAATTGCTAGCTGGTCAAAAAAATACAAGGGAATTTTTGCTGTTAAAGGTGAGATATTTTTATGTTGTATATCTTTTATTAATTTGTCATGAGGTGATCGTTTTATTCTTTGGAAAGAGATTTATAATTTTTTTTCCTCTTTAAGGTGAAAACTTTCATCTTTTTAACTTGTGATGGGGTGATAGTTTCATTCTTTTGGAAGAGTTTTATATTTTTTGGCTGTTGAATGTGAGAAAACATGTTTTTTAATTTTATCATGTGCTACTAATTCCATTCTTTAGAAAGAGTTTTAGAAATGTTGTTTAAAACTTGTCACGTGGAGCTGATTTGTTTCTTCAGAAAAGAGTTTGGGAAAAGAGTTTTACAAGAGAGTTTCAGAAAAGATTTTAAGAAATTTTATTTTAAACTTGTCACATGAAAATAGTTATATTTCTTAGAAAAAGAAACAAATATGAGACTTGTTTTCACTTATCATGTTTAAAGAGTGTTTTTTTCTTTAGGAAAGGGAAACAAATGTTAAAGATATTTTATTTTAGCCTAATAACAAATGGAAACTAATGAGAGACATATTTTAGTTAATAACACGGTAAGGTTCTTTTTCTT
This sequence comes from Zygnema cylindricum, assembly GCA_037447655.1. Lineage (NCBI taxonomy): Eukaryota > Viridiplantae > Streptophyta > Zygnematophyceae > Zygnematales > Zygnemataceae > Zygnema > Zygnema cylindricum. Next base: position 86,487 of record JBBHKE010002285.1, read on the forward strand.
TTTTTCAGGAAAAATAAATAAATAAGTGACTTGTTTTAACTTATCTGAATACCGCGCTCTATTGCTTGCGAAACGAATATCAAACAATAATAAAAATATAAATCATTTCTGAGGTTTTTCAATGTTTTTTGGGGTTTTTTTTTTGAACTTTGGGGTTTTTATTTGAGTTTTTTGGCAGGTAGTGAGTTTGGAGCCTTCAGACCAGCCATGGTTTTGGGTAGAAAGTAATTTTACGACTTTTTTTTTTATCGATTCGGTTTCTTCTTTCTTACCTCCTCGATTTTTGAATTCGTTACTTTATCCAACTTCAAGTATTTACTTCCCGACCGAAGAAAGTTCTCAGTTAACTTCAATTTTGGTCCCCAATCTTCATAAAGAAGCCCCGGTTTTAAAATTAAGAACCGCTGTTCTTATTATCGGACCATCGGGTAATTTTTTTTTTTCTTATTTTTCTCTCCTTTTTTCATTTTCATTTTTACATTTTTTTCTCCGGTCGTTTTTCTCCAGTCACTTCGATAATATGGCTTTCTTTCCGACTAGCTTATTTAAATGCCGCTTTTTCCTTTGTTGTTGTTGTTATTTTTATTATTATTTTTTTAAGCTGTGGGCAAAAGTCGAGAATGTGTAGCTTATTTATTTCCTATTTTTTCCTTGGTTATTATTACTAATTTTTATTTTTTTTCTCACGTGTGGGAAAAAGGTCGAGAATTTGTTTTTGTTTGCGAGTAACTCTTAATTCCTCTTCTTTCCTTTCTTCTTCTTCTTCTTATTATTATTATTGTTGTTATTATTAATGTTTTTGTTTTTGTTATTGTTGTTGTTATTAATTTTCCATTTAAGGAGTGGGAAAAAGTCGATATTATGTCTTTGTTTTCAAGTAATTAATGAAATTCCTCTTTTTTCCTTTGTTATCATCATTATTATTGTCATTTTTTTTTTTCAAAGGTGTGGGAAAACGTACGATAGCAAAAGTTTCGGCCGACGAATTGGGGATCCACTGTGTGGAGTACAGCTGTCACGACCTCCTGGGAAGCAACGAGAAGGCAACAGCTGGCGCACTGGAGGAGGCGTTTAGGGTGGCGGAGAGGTAAGAGCGAGGGGGAGGGAGGGAAGGAGGGAGGGAAGTGTTAGAAAAGTAGTCTTTGATAGAAGTTAATTTTCTGACAATGTTTTTAAATATCAAAATTCAGAATTCTGTTTTCTAGGATTTCGATATTCAGAATTCTGCAGTCTGAGCAGTCTGTCCTAGTATCCAGGATTTCTGTAATTCAGTCTTTCTGTGTTCTACAGTCAATAGGTTTCTACTTGATAAGATTCTGGTCAAGATCTGTTTATAAATCTTGACCGTGGCTCTTGGCCGGAAGGTCAAGTGCCTATTCAGAATAGGAAAGTACATCTAGTTCTCGATTCGAGATATTTTCTCTATTTAGCTTGTCCTTTCTTCTTGTTTTGTATCAGTTTTATTTTCATAAAAACAGAACTTTTCTGTCCCCTTTCTTTCCACTCTATTTGTCACCATGACTTCACCTGTAATAGGAAGGAGGGAGGGAGGGAAGGAGAGAGGGAGGGAAGGAGGGAGAGACAGAAGCAAAGAGGGGGCGGACTACTTTTTTTCCTTCCTTTTTCCTTTTCTTTTTCTCTTTTTCCCCTGACTTAAAACTTGAAAATTGTATATTATCAAATTACAGATATTCTCCCTGTATCCTTCTCCTCCGACATTTCGACATTCTTTCGAAAAAAGGGAATTCGTCAAATTTGGGCGCAAATAGTGATACCGGAAATTCCGGAAATTTAATTTCTGATGTTTTACGACGAAATTTGGAAAAAAAAAATGTGAATAACGAGGTTGAGGAAGAGGAGGAGAATGTGTTTAATAATTGGGCTGGGGAAGAAGAGGAGGAGAAGGAGAGGGAGGAGGTTGAGAAGGAGAGGGAGGAGAGGGAGAAGGAGAGGAAGAAGGAGAGGGAGAAGGAAAGGGAGGAGGAGGAGGAGGAGAATGGAGGGAAGTCTATTAGACATCATGTGAATAGGGAAGGAATGGATGTCAAGGGATTTGAGAATGGGTTTGTGAAGATAACTGAGGTGAGTCACAGGAACAGAGGGTCTCTCTCTCTCTCTCTCTCTCTCTCTCTCTCTCTCTCTCTCTCACTCTCCCCGATTCCCTCTCTCTCACTCGCGCTCTTCCTCTATCCCTCTATCCCTCTCCCTCTCTCTCATTACTCTCCCTCCCCTCCCTTTCTCTCCCTCTCTCTTTCTCTCTCTCGTAATAAGATGATATTTAAAATTGTTAGTTTCAAGTTAACGTAGGTTATATGTACGTATTCATATATACATATATATATACATATATAATACATATATATATAGATATACACATATATATATATAACGTCAAATTGTATAAGTAGAAAGAGATTGTTTGTAAATTGTGTGCCAAACAGCTTTGATTATAATAAGATAACATAGATTTTCATTTGTTTCGAGTTAATATAAGTTGTATTAGTAGAGAATCCTTTAACGTTTATAATAAAATAATTAAGTAATTCGTTTATCGACAGCTTTGTTTTTGATTTTTTTTTTTTAGACAGGACTTGGACTCTCCGGAAAAAAACGGAGTTTTACGGAAACCTACAGTTCTAGTGGTCGCTACTACTGAGGATCCAACGGAATTAAGCGTTTCTATGAGAGCTTGTTTCAGTTATGAGATGAAAGTCTTACCTCCCGGAGAAGACCAGCGTCGAAAAATTTTAAGTTCATTTTTGGGACTTTCTATGGAGGAGGAGGAGAACTCAGAAAAGGAGGTATAAAGAAAGAGCTACCGTCCACAACCTGTTGTTTTTTTTTTTTTTTTTTTAGCGTTTTTCTGTCAAAACTGCCGTTTATTTTGTAATTTTTTTCTACTTTTTTTACAAATAAGGTGCGGGAAAAATGTCTCTTGTCCATTTTCTTACAGAAGTTGCGATTCAAACCGTCAGTTTTTGTCTGTAAAAATATCAGTAATGTCGTTTTTTTTTGTTTGTTTATCTGTTTTTATAAACAGGTTTCTGTAAAAACTCCTCTTTTCAATTTTGTTAAGGAAGTAGCGACTCAAACCGTCGGTTTTTTGCCTCGAGATCTTTCGGCTATGGCTGCCGATGCCGGAACTTTTGCTATAAAAAGAGCCCTTATCGACAAAGAAAACAAAAATAATATCAAAAAAGAGAAGGAATCTCTTCTCAAAAAGGAAACCGAGCAGGAGGAGGAGAGAGAACGGGTTGAGAAGAGAAGAAATATCGAGGTTTCGGAAAATTCGAGTAGTGAAAGTAGCGAAAATAATACCGGAGAGGGAGATGTAGTAAGAGATGAGAAGAAGGAGAAGAACACAGAATTCTCGGAAAAGTTAGAGAGAGAAATTTTAAGATCAGAAGCTGAGGGAAATTCTTCAAAGGGAGATGGAAGAGGAGGAGGAGAAGGGAGAGAGAGTGAAATTGCAGAAATAGAAGCTGAAGATTTGCAAAAAGCTTTGGAGAGAGTGAAAAAAAGAGCGGCAACAGCGATTGGTACTCCTAAGGTAATTTTCCTCTCTTTCTCCCTCTCCATGTCCTTTTCCCTCTCCTGAGAGCATATGTGGAGAGTTTCCCTTAGCAGTCTCTGATTTAGTTTAAACGTCAAATTACGGTTTTTATGAACTTATCTTTGTATATATATATATATATATATATATATATATATGCACACATTTTTTTTGCGGAAATGTCAATCATTCTGTGTGTATGTACGAATTAATGTCATTTTATCGCATTTTTTGTGACCCCTTTTTTATCTGTTTGTTAAATGATATTATTTCTTTTTGTCTTTTTCAGGTGCCAAATGTGAAGTGGGAGGATGTGGGAGGTTTGGAGGATGTCAAAAGAGCAATTTTAGATACTGTGCAGGTAACCCTTTTTTTATTTTATTTTCTTTTCTTTTTTTTTCTATTTTTTTTTTTCTTGAGCTTTTAAATGATTCTTTAGTATTGTATGTGTCATTCTTTTGGTCATTTTTATGATTTTTTGTAAAATTATTTGTCTTTATCTCATAGTTTTTTCAGTTTAATTTATATCATTTTTGTGGAAGTCGAAAGGCATTTTTTTTTTTTTTTTTTTTTTTTTTTTTTTTCTCTCCTTTTTTCATTTTCATTTTTACATTGTAATTTTTACATTTTTTTCTCCGGTCGTTTTTTCTCCAGTCACTTCGATAATATGGCTTTCTTTTTGACTAACTTATTTAAATTCCGCTTTTTCCTTTGTTGTTGTTGTTATTATTATTATTTTTTTTTTAAGTTGTGGGGAAAAGTCGTGGTCTCTTTGCTGCCGGATTACGACAAAGATCCGGAGTTCTCCTTTACGGCCCTCCAGGGACTGGAAAAGTTAGTTTATTATTATTTTTTTTGATTTCCTAAAATAAAACGGAAAAAAAATTGATGTTATATTCTGCTTTTTATGTAAAAAAAGAAAAAAAGAAAAACAGTGAATGGAGAGAGGATTCTGCTTTCGAGTTTCGAAAGGAAAACAGAAAAGGAAACACGGTTTTATGCGTTTCAACTTGAATGCAGTTTGCTTTTTATTCCTGGAAAAAAAGAAAAAACAGAAGATACAGAAATTAAGGGACATATTTCCTACTTTTTTAAAACTCGTATGTATTAAGTAAATTGCCGTTTATGTTTTTCGTTTTTCGTTTCACGCTTTATGCTTTCTTTAAATAAGTTCAAAAATTCCCAATACAATCTACATTATTAACTGCTAACATTGTAAACTAAGTTCTCAAGCAAAAAAAGGGAAAAAATAAAGTGTGTAAAAATAATAAAAATAATAATACAAATAATAATGCAAATAATAATGCAAATAATAATAGAGATGGTAACAGATTTTTTTATTTTTTTGGGTGCTTTTCAGACTCTTTTGGCAAAAGCGGTGGCGACGGAATGTTCTTTGAGTTTTTTAAGTGTTAAGGGACCGGAACTTATTAATTCCTACATCGGAGAGTCGGAAAAAAACGTTCGAGATATCTTTCAAAAGGTAAAAAAAATCTTTCTTTGAGAGCCAACTTTTTTTTTGGGAGCCGAAACTTTCTTTTTTTGAGAGCCATAACTATTCTCTAAGAGTTTCACAATTTTTTTTTTTCTGAAGGATTTTTAAAAGGTGACAAAAGGATTGCCAGAAAAGCTTGTGCAAAGCTGGTTAAGCTGTTTATTTAACGAGTTTGTTTAAATTGTTTGCGTTAATTGTTCGATTATTTTTTTGCCTTTACTGTTCAATGTATTTTTTTGCATTAATTGTTCGATTAAATTGTTTGTGTTAATTGTTCGATTTAATTGTTTGATGAAATTGTTCGATTCAGTTGTTTGACTAAATTGTTCAATTGAATTGTTGATTAAATTGTTTAATTCAATTGTTTGATAAATTTTTTTAATTCAATTGTCTGATTAAATTGTTTAATTCAATTGTTTGACTCAATTGTATGATTAAATTGTTAAATTGACAGGCCCGAGCTGCGAAGCCCTGTGTGGTGTTTTTTGACGAACTGGACGCTCTCGCTCCGGCAAGAGGGGCCGCGGGAGATTCCGGAGGAGTCATGGATAGAGTGGTATCTCAGGTAAATACACTTATATTTCCTTTGTATTAGTGTTTATTATCAAGTTTTTATTCACTGTTCATCTAACCCTTCGTTGGACCGTGTTTTTTTGACCTCTCTAACCACGATAGGTTGATGGATAGAGTGGTATCTTAGGTAAATACACTTTATTTTCCTCTATTAGTGTTGATTATCAAGTATACTACTCATGTAACTCTTTGTCGGACATCGTTTTTTCATACTCTTTGGAATGATTCTAACCACGATATTTGGAGAAGTTATGAATAGAGTAGTATATCAAGTAAACACTTGCATTTTTCTTAATTAGTGTCTAGTATTGAGTTTTTTCTTAGTTTTCACTTTAATGCTTCCTTCGAACTCTTTTTCTCAACGTCTTTTGGGTGATAGGGTGGTAACTTGAGGTAAAACAACTTTACATTTCCTTTATTTAGTTGTCAATTTTTTATTTACTATTCATTTAACTCTTCATTGGACCTCGTTTTTTCGATCTTTTTTGAATGACTCTAACCACCATATTTTAGAAGTTATAGATAAAGTGGTAATTTGAGGGGTTGCTGGGGTTGTTGGGATATTCAGTTACTTGCAGAAGTCGATGGACTCAGTGATAATTCGCAGGTGAGATATACTTCTCTCCCTCCCTCCCTCCCTCCTCCCTCCCTCTCTCTCTCTCTCTCCCTCCCCCCCCCTCCCTCTCTCTCTCTCTCTCTCTCTCTCTCTCTCCTCTCCTCTCTCTCTCTCTCTCTCTCTCTCTCTCTCTCTCTCTCTCTCTCTCTCTCTCTCTCTCTCTCTCTCTCTCTCTCTCTCTCTCTCCCCTCGGACTGTTTGTCATTTCCTTTCTTTTTTTTCCTTTTGTTCCCTTTTCTTTTTCCTTCAATTTTTTTTTTGTTTTTTGCTTGCTTTTTTTGCTTGTTTTTTTTTTCCTTCTATTCCCTTTTCCTTTTTCCTTCTATTTTTTTTTTTAAATAATGATAATCATATTCAATCATTACTAACATTATCATATGATAATCATATGCATTATTAGGATGTATTTATAATTGGAGCGAGTAACCGACCCGATCTTATCGACCAAGCTCTCCTCCGACCTGGCCGATTCGACAAACTCCTCTATGTGGGAGTTAGTACAGAGTCGAGCTATCGAGTACGGTACGTTTATATAAAACAAAACTTGAGAAACTGGTAAGAAAGAATTGAGGAAGTATGGTACAACTTAAAAAAAAAACGGAGAAATCCAAAGAAAAACAGAGAGTATCTAGAAAACCTAGAAAACCTGAATGTTGATAATAGTGTACCTTTCACAAAAATTGTCACTTAAATTTGTTGGTGGTTTTCCTTTTTTCCTTCCTGTCTTTATTTATCTCTCTTTTTTGTTTTTTGTTTTTTCTTCCCAGAGTGCTGGAAGCTTTGACTCGGCGTTTCAAGTTATCCGAAAATGTTTCGTTGGAAAAAGTTGCCGACAAATGTGTGACAACTGTCACGGGAGCTGATCTCTACGCTCTCTGTGCCGACGCTTGGCTCCAAGCGGCAAAAAGAAGGGTCAGATTTTGGGGTTTTTTTAGGTTTTTTGAGGTTTTGGAGGTTTTCTGAGGTTTTTTGGGGTTTTCGAAGGTGTTTTGGGTGAGATGATTTTGGGATTCATTGGGTGAGGAAAAAGCTGGTTTTTTTGAGTTTCTTGGTTGGTTTCTGTGTGAGGTTAAGCTGTTTATTCCTTTTTTATATTTCGGTAGTTTTTTTCTTCTTAAATGTGTTTTTAAAAATAAAGGGTAAGATAAGGATTTTTTTGTAAGTTTGAAATGGGCAACATGTTGTCTAAACATGTGCAGTTTTGCAAATTTATTTAGGAAATATGGTATCATTATAGTTGTATTTTATGGGGGGAGGGGGAGGGGGAGAGAGGGAGAGAGGAAGGGAGGAACAATCAGAGATTGTAAAATGCTCCTGTAGAATATCTGAGTATTTCTGGTTTTAGAGCCAATCGACAAAGAATTTTTACCCAGTACATTTTGTATTCGTGGTTATGTTTCATTTTTTTTTTCTTTCTTTTTGCCTTTAAGAGAAAAAAATAATAAAACAAATGAGGGTGAAATTATGGAACCTTTGTTAAACAAACAAAATAGAGAAAAAAAAAATAAACAAAAAAAAAAAAAAAACAAACAAAAATAAACAAAAACAAACAAAAATAAACAAAAACAAACAAAAATAAACAAACATAAGCAAAAATAAACAGAAATATTTGTTAAAAAATAAAAATAAATGAATGCAGGTGGAAAATATCGAAGGAGAGGACGAAAGTGACGACGCTCCGGTGGAAGTAAAACAACAAGATTTTCTTGAGGTTAGTTATAAATTAAAAGTTAAATAAATATATAAATACATAATCAAATAAACAATTTATCTTAATAAGTAAATGAAGAAATACCATTTATCTGAATCTATAAATATGTAAATAAATAAACAATCATCTGAATCATTAAATAAAAGAGAAAACAATCATCTGAATAAACCAATAAACAATCTTTTGTTTCTTTCAAGGAAGCCTTTTTTTTTCTTTTTTATCAACTAAGGAAAGTTTTATCAGTTTTTTTTTTTTAGTGGCTCATTGTGTTTAAAAGTAAAAGCCTAAAAATGTGAAAAAAATATGTTTTTTTTTTTCTTTTCAACTTTTTTTTTTGAACGCTTTTTTGACATGTTGTAAACATTAACTCTGTTTCATTAAAAGAATTTGAAAGGTGAAAATGATTTTTAGATATTTTAAAAATTCAAGATTAAAAACGGCAAAGACTTACATTATTAGAAAAAAAAAAAAAAAAAAAAAAACAAAAAAAAAGGGTAATTAGGCAAAGCGTTTGGAAATTTTTAGACACTTTTTTTTAATATATATAATTTTTTCTTGTAGTAGTGTACTTTTTATTTTCAATGGAAAAAGTACTTTCACTTTCTATATTTCCACAAACTAAAATGTCATTGAAAATGATAATTTCTCTAAAAATGGTAAATTCTATAAAAATTATAATTTCTGTAAAATCGATAATTTCTATAAGAATGATAATTTATACAAAAATGATTTTCTCCACAAAAATGACAATTTCTATAAAAATGATAATTACTATAAAAATGATAATTTCTATAAAAATGTCAATTTTATAAAAATAATAGTTTTGTTTAAATGGGAGAAACAGGCTTTGGCGAACCTCACTCCGTCTTTATCTCGACAAGAATTGGAAAGATATGAGAGACTACGGGACCAATTACAAGGGAAAAAGTAGTTTTTTTTTTATATTTTGTAATTTTGTTTTCATATCTTGTATTATTTTTTTCATTTTTAGTAGTTTTTCTTTCATATTTTGTAGTTTTTTCTTCCATTTTTTGTGATTTGTTTTGATATTTTGTACTTTATTTTCGTCTTTTTCTTTTAAATAAATTTGTTTCGAGGATCATTTGCAAGAGCCAAAAAAGAAATTGCATTTGAAAGATTTTTGAGTTTTTATTTGATTTTGAATTTTTTTGTATGAGAAGAAAAAGAAAAAGAAAAAAAAAAGGAAAAAAGATATAGGGAATGGGTTGTATGTACAAAAGAAAGTCTTTATAAATGATTTCTTTTATTTCATATGATGGAGATCAGGCAATATATCTTGTCATTTGTATATTTTATTGATGAGAAAATATTTGTTTGCGATAATTGTGAGGTTTTTTTTGGGGAATTGGGCTTCCCTTTGGGTTTTTTTTTTTGGGTTTTGGGGTTTTCTGGGGTAATTAAGAGTTTTTTTCAAGTTTTTTTTTTTATTTCTTTGGTAAGATTGGAGTTATATGTGAAATTTTCTAATTTGTGTATTGTTGGAAAGATTAAAATAGTGAGAATTGTATTTCAGCACTTCAAAAAAGATACTATTTTTTTTTTTTAATCTCTAAAACTCTCGACAGAATGTTTTTTGAAAAAGGAGTTCTAAATGTCAATGTTGAATATATATAATTATAATGTATAAAAGGTCAATTTAAAATGGGTACTTTTCTTTGCCAAAACATTACACACAAAAAAATATATATTTCATATATTCCAAAATTATTTTTGATACAATAATAATAACTCTGGGGAAAAAAACTTGTTTTTTGATAAAATTATCTCCCCTAGTCCAAAACACCGAAACAAGATTTGCTTATCTTTTTCACCAAATTGACTCTATTTTGTATATTTTTTTCGAAAAAAATAGCCCAAATTTACCAAATTTTTGTCCATAACTGTGAGGATAACTTGATTTTATCTTCAATATTATACTATGATTTCTAGTGATTATTTCGCACATCTTTCTCTTTTTTATAAACACTAATTATAGTTTTCGGAAAGTTTTTCTACAAATTCCTTCAAAAGACAAAATTTTTTTATGTTTATACTATCTCCGTTTGACTTAGTCTTTTTTTTTCTTTTTTTTTTAAGACTCTAATAATT
>JBBHKE010002286.1:0-129714 GCA_037447655.1 Zygnema cylindricum
AATTTTGTTTTTCACTTTTATAATTGATTTATTATTCTGTTACTATATTGTATGTGTTGATTTTCAACATTAAACACTGATTAGATAAAGAAAAAGGATTATATATAGTGTGTTCTTTACATTTTTAACAAAATAACCATCCACAATAAATTAGTAATCAGCGAATGAATGCAAAAGTTATTAACAACTTGTATCGCTATTAGGCCTTTTCAGTTTGAACTCATTTTTGTTCGTGCATACACGTCTCCTTCTCCCTCTCCCTCTCTCGTTCCTTCTCCCTCTTCCATTCCCTTCCCTCTCCCGTTAATCTGATGGTTGCGGTGGAAAGGTGAATTTCTTACCTTCCGATTGGCGGTCTCTAAATGAAAATCGGACACATGTGCACGGAGAAAAGTTCATTTACTTATTGTTTGTTTCCCCACTTTTAATCAAATGCCTCATTTTCTTTTCTGAGTACTGGCTCAGAGCTCTATGGTTGACCGTTAGTTTTTCAATTTTACTGGATTCTCATCCGTTTTTCCAAGAATTTGTCGATTTCCCATTAATTTGTTGATTTCCCACTAATTTGCTTCATCTTTTCTGAGTTCTCAATCTTTCATCATGACTCAGATAGCTTTAATTCATTTGGAGGTTTTTTGACACAAACTTTTAAAATAGTGTTGTTAAGACTAATCAAAAAGTAGTTAAATTATGAGCCACACCACCCAAACCTAAGTTAGAGTTACGACAGCGTTTGTCGCTGTTAGAGTTAATCACTCTTATCCATTTAGTTTTTTTTGACTCAAATTTATAAATTAGTATATGTAGCACTATTAAGTGTTCCATAGTGAGCCAGGTGACAAAACATCAGTTAGTTTGTTTAATATAATAAGGTGTTAACGCTAATAATTCACCAACTCTAATGCATAATTTAGTGGAAAAGTTTAATAAAATGTTATCATTAATAATTCACTAACTTAAGTACATAGTTTAGTGTAGCTAATTTTAGTAAAGTGTTAACGCTTATTATTCACCACCTTTAACAGCATGGGCGGTCTAACCTTCATAGCTTTGAAAGTTGTACCTTGTAGATATCCGCATCTAATAGCTGGTTTTGATGATTTAGTATTTATTTGAAGTACCAAATTTTATTGTTACTTGTGTGTTTTCGGGATTTTCTAGGGTTCTCAAGGTATTTTTAGCACTTTTAGGAATCAGGGATTTTACGGTTGTTTAGAGATGTCAATGTTTAGAGCGCATTTTTGAAGATATTCTGACAGCAACAATTTTTTTTCACGTCTTTGCAGCTTGGAGTTGTGACAAGTATTACATTGCTCGTGGTTTTTGGTTATTTGAGTTCATTGTTTGACGGAAAAGTGGTCGCAAAGCTCCCATTTAAACCGTTCCCATTCCTTCAGGTAAATTTGTGTTTATATGAGTTTTATAACTGGCTCTGCTTATTTTCAAAAGCTCCTTTCTTTGTATAGTCTACAAATAAGGTCGTTGTTAAAATACAAAATTGCCTGTTAAGTTTGTCATCGTTCCTTCATGCTGCTGTAATTCTTTTTTTGCTTTTTGTTTTTGTTTTTTAGAGTTTTGCTGATATGGTATTGACATTGCTAATTATCTTCCTGTCTTCTTCCTGTCACCTGTCCTGTCGTTTTTTTTTTCTTATTCGAATTATATGTTCTCTCATGATGATGTTGTTGCTAATTATTTTCCTATTTTTTTTTTCTTTCTTACTTATCCTCTTCTTATACGGTGTTGATATCGATGTCTTATTCTCTTCTTTATTCCCTTCTTTATCCTCTTATTTCCTTTCTTATTCTCTTGTTACCTTCTTCTTTATCCTCTTATTCCTTGCTTATGCTCTTGTTATCTCCTTCTTTATCCACTTACTTTCGTCTTTATCCCTCTTATTTCTTTCTCTATCCTCTTATTTCCTTCTGCTTTTTTTTCCTTCCTTATTCTCTTGTTGTCTTCTTCTTTATCCTCTTATTTTCTTCCTTGTATAAGTATCGCATAGTCCCTCTTGTTTCCTTATTCCCTTGTTATCTTCTACTTTATCCTCTTATTTCCTTCTTATCCTACTTCTTTCTGCTCTTATTTCCTTCCTTATTCCCTTGTTATCTCCTTCTTTATCCTCTTATTTTCTTCTTTGTATACTCTTTTTTTGTGCAGAAAGTATCGCATCGAAGTCTCCCGGGTGACGACGCAACAGATTGTGCGATGGCGTTTGTCTACATGCTCTGTTCGATGAGCATTCGCCCGAATTTGCAAAAACTTTTGGGTTTTGCTCCTCCAAGAGGAACCGGTGGACCCAATTTATTCGCAATACCGGAACAAAAGACAAGGTAAATGTTGTTTTGTAATGCCAAATGTTTTAAGACACAAAGGAAATGCGTCCTTTTTTTTTTTTTTTTAGACGAAAGAAAGAAATGTCGAACTTGTTTGAGATAAAAGGAAATAGAGGAAGGAAGTGGAAATGTTGATTTTTTTTAATTTTTTTTTAGGGATTTTTAGGTTCTGAGTAGTTCTTTTTCGGATCACGGAAAGCCGCTTCAGTTCCGTTCGGTAGTTGAATTGTAAATTATGGACAAGATTTTAGTCGATTTAATCAATTCGTCGAAAAAGAAAGGCGTATAATATCATCGCGTTTGTTTAAAGCTTTCGATTCATTCGTACTATTTCGAGTCTGGTCTCTAAATTTGTGATTATTTTTGATCAAAAAATACATTGTTTCTTTTGTTTGTTTATTTTTGTAAAAGGAAAAAGAGAAATGTTTACACTCTAATAGACAATCGAGAGGAGAGCTTGTCAATTCACACACCCGATTCAATTTCGTGGGTCGGTTTTTGTCGTGGAAGTTATGTAGAAGACTGAAAAGCTTATCATTTTTTTAACAATTTCATGGTCTAATTTTTTTTGAACAAAATCTTAATGGTTATATTGCTGGTCGAAGTTGTTGTTCTACAACCACCGTTGCAGAGGGAGAACCAGCAGTAGTAGTGGAAGTAGACATCTAAAAACAGCAGAAACTATCAAAACACCTACTCAACAGCCAACTTTGAACTGACACAAAATAACTGACACAAAATATGACTCAGAAATCCAATATGCCTCAAACTTACCACAGTGATACACAATACAGTAAACTGACAATTCCCAAAATTGCAGCCCAAATGACCCAGTAAACCATAAGATATGATGTTTGGAAGTTTCCCAAAAACTGCCCTTAGAAAATCATATTCCCAAAACTGGATACTACAAAATTGGCTGTGTCCTAAGTTATATACTCACAGTGTGTGATCTACACTAATTTGGGTAACCGTTACTACGGTTATTATCCTGACTAACGACAAAGCATCCTACCTATACGTCACTGTACCTCAAAGCCCTAATTATTACTTTCTAAAAACATGATTAATGGAACACTATTTTTTATTCCACTAAACTACAAAACAATGTTATTCAGATATTTCCAGATATTGGACCGTATGCACAAACGTTCCAACCGTACACAAAACGTTCCAAATGCTTAGTCAGTAGTACTCGCTAAAGTCCAGCCGAATGTGTGTTGTAGTACGAAGCACCTGAGTGCTTCGTCACTTGTGGTCCCACGCGAATCACGCTTTTGGTCCCTCGTGAATCACGCTTGTGGTCCCAGGTGAATCAAGTCCATTGAAACAAATTCAATCGACGATGGTACAATCGAACTGTACTATATATTTCCGGAATACCCGGTTCAGATCCCGTACGTCCGATCCTTGACACGTATGGCTGACTGTTGGCGCTACTCCGAAAAACCTGCATACGTTCTTTTGCCGTCACGTGTCCCTGCAAAAGTACAATACACTCTACTGTACTTTTTGCTATTGTAACACTAATGAAGGTAAGTATTTCAATAGACTACTTAGAAAATATTCTAAGTTATTTGTACCCCTATTTACTAAAATAAAGATTTATAAATTACAACAGAAGTTTTTTGCCCAAGTTCTCATCCTCTTGTCACATATATGTTTTGTCACTGTCAAAGATCTCAAAGGATCTCAAAATAATGCTTGTTATCATTATAAATAGAAACACGTGTCTACTTTTGTAATTATCAAAACCATTCTAAATAAGTATGAAAGCTCTCAACAACATTTCTCTTCTTGGTCTCCGGTGGGCCGTCGATCTTATTTTTTCTGCCCTTAGGGACATCGACGATAGTAATTAAAACACTATACATTAGAACATATAATACATTTCATCAAAACACAATATACATAACGAAAACTATACAGTAATTGGTAGTGTTGTGTATCGGTAAGGATTTGCCGATAACCGATATGGGCCTTTTTTCGGGTAGCCGATAATCGATATATCGGTACGGAAATATATGTACGGACAGTACATATAAAAGTACGTCCAATCATACACGTAAATCGTAAACAAAAATAAACGTACTGAGGTGCCTACCAATCAGATCATTTGTACAGGCTGAAAGTACAGTAGCCGGCATAAGATATGTACGACTTTAGTACGGCTCCAGATAAAAAGATGTACCTTTCACATCCGACGTTATGGCTTGTCCCTTTCTTCCTTGGGATCCACTGGAAACCTGCCACGTGTACTACGGACAGAAAGTACAGAAAGTACAAATATATCGGTAGCTCTGACCGTTCGATAACCGATAACTATCGGTATCGGTGTTATCGCGATAACTTTTTTACCGATACACAACACTAGTAATTGGTGATGCCACTTGTGACTTTGAAAAAAAAATGATGCCTAATCCTTCTTGTTTCCTTTGTTTTGTATTGGAGCTGCTCGTCAAACACAGATGTAATCTCTATGCCTGTCATCAATAAAAACAAATGTTTGTCTGGATTTCCTTCTACTATTTGTAATTGTTCTATGATTTTATTTGGTGTGTGTGCACCTAGACGCATAAAATGTTGATTGCAATAAGCAAGCAAGCAGGTTTTTTTTAATACATCGTGATTTTCGTAAATAACACTAAGTTCGTCGCAGATTTTTTTGCCCATTGAACCCAAAACTATACCTCGCATCGCTATTGGAGCGAATTATTGTCGCTGTTTTTTTTGGCCGAAAATTACAAAATAGTGTTAGCAACGCTATTTAAGGAAGTGGACTAAAATTTGTCATGTCCCCTTGCACTAAATTGCTAATATTAATTTTAATTTCACATAAACACTAATAAATCTTTAAGGCTAATAACGATGGGCGTCGTAGTTTTACTTTTAAAAAATTCCTAACTCGTGTAATTTTTGCGGTTCACAATCGTTCACGTCATTTGGACAGGAAATATAATTATTAACACTTGTGTAATCCTCATTTCTCAACACTAATAGCGGTTCACCGTTTACCTAATTAAAAAGTGAAATGTTATGAGAACAATAAAGACGAAAAGCCAAAAGGAAAATGAAATAACATTCAGGGGAGTATACAATTTGAAAATGAAAAACATTGTGAAAGAAAGGAATACATGAAAGAGTGGTAATTTCTTGAAATTCACTCTGAAAAAATAAAAATTGATTGTTGGTCACATGATATTGATGCTGCCAAGATTTCCGGAAACCATAAAATTTGCATAAACCAAGCGAATTTACTGACTTGGTGAGGTTGACTATGAGAAATGTCAATTAAGGTTTTTTTGATTTAGAAACTACCAAAAATATGAAAACCCCAGATAGAAATAGAAGGATGATCTAATGGATTGGGTAAATCCGATGGTCTAGATTCCGTGGGCCTAGAGGAGGCATGCATTCGGGTGGTTCCGGAGGGATAATTGAGATTGTCCCAATCACTGGGCATAAAAAGTTGTGGAAACAAAAAGCCGACCAGGCAACGGTTACGCCCTATACGAAATGCGACAAGTGTTAGTCCACGACCCACACTACAAACAATCTCAAACAGTTTTTAGCAAGGCCTCGATTGCCAACTTTTCCAAAAAACCGGATTACCGAAACCTCTACCCTGCAAACAAGTAGGCAAGGCTGAAAAAACAGATCTATAATGGCAAAAAAAATGTTATTCAGGGACTCGTAAGTGCACATCTAAAGCAGCAAAAGTGGAAAAGAACGTTAGCCAGTGCTGCCAAAGGCAATATCTAAGAAAGAAATTCCACTCCAGAAAGAATTTTTTCTTTTCTAAAACAAAACTGAAAATAAACAAAACTGAAAAAGGTAAAGATGACTTCTATGGTAAAAAATGTCTTTTTAAAAGAGAAAAGAAAAAAGTGAAAATTTTGAGAGTACAGGAATATTAAGCTGATAGATCACCACTAGGCCACATGTTCTATTCATATTCCTTACAAGAGTTGGTTAGAGATTTCCAAAGCATAAAAAGGAAACAACAATTGCAAATCGCTAAGAATTTGAGATAACCGGAATTCGATAAGTCGACAACATGTCGCAAAAATTTCAAACAACTTACAATACAACCCTAATTCACGAATTGAACCATAAAGATTCAGTCACAAACTGAAAGAACCGGAGCAACAGAATTCCACGCAAAATTAAAAGGTTGTTTGAAAGGAAACCTAGTGATCTCCGATCAAACCTGTATGAATTAAATTGTGAGCTTTACAATAAAAAGTAGAATGGAAAAAGGAAACTAGGCGTTAAAAAGCGAAGGGCGGAAAATCGCCTTACAAAAAGCAGTCTGATTATTTAAGACAGAATAGAACTAAACCGAAATGAAAAAAGACAGAAACCAAAATCTCCTACGACAATCTTTTTGTACTCTCAAAATTATAAGGGGTATCTTAACTAATCACCTTAAATACTAACTTCTAATTATTTCTAACTAGCTAATAACGTGTAGGTATTCTATGTGCGATCTACTTCAAGTTTGGATCTTGGCCAATAGGCGGCCAACCTACGATACAAAGTCCAATGTCCGCATATTAAGGGCGTGTCCCCATGTAGCTGATGTTTTGAAACATTATTTTGGAATTTAGTGTTGATTTTACGGTGTGCTTTTCAAAGTGTGTCTATGTCAATCGTTACTTGCGTGTTCATTATTTCGAATATGTGGCAGTTGTACACGTCGCCAATGCCTGCGACACCTGTGGACGCCAACAAACTGCGGACATTTGTAGACGCCAACGATCTTCGAACAAACTGCGGACATTTGTACGCCGCAAAGAGCTCCTAAATGTCGACGCCAACTGTCATTTGTTGACGCCCACACGTGAACGACATAAAAAATCGACTACGTCTACAAAATGACATTTGTAGACGCCCACAAGTGGACAACATAAGCAAACGGAAAAACAAATTTTTTTTCGTGTATTCTCCCAACTGCAAAAAAACAAATGAAAACTTTTGACCCGTGCAATCCCGGTTTTTTATTCGTCAATATGGTGTTATTTTGATAAAAATCAGGTCGCGATTTGATTCCAGTGCAAGTGTGAAGATGAGATGGAAGTGGGTCGCAATGATAATACCGCCAAATCGCCGAACCTTTCAAGTTCCAAAATGACGCAAAATGTATTTGAGTTTTTGCCCAATTTTCGTACGGCGTAACATTTTCAAGTTGGAAGTCCCATTTTCTGTGTAAACGACTGAAAAAAAACCTTACTTGAACACATGGGGACACGCCCTAAAACCCTTTCTACCTACATAGAAATGCGTGAACCTTCAAAGGTTCACAACTTAAGTTTTAGCTAATCAGATTGCGTAGCCAACGTCCCACACTATGTGTCCAATATTGTAATAGTTGGCGACTGTCACGTGATTCCAACATCTGCAATGAATATTTATGAACGATCCTCGCCGTTCATGTAATATTTATCTTCGTTCAATCCGCGGAATTTTTGACGTAAATTCACTTAATATACACACATGTACTTGCGCCTACACACGATTTGAACACCAAACAGAATTAGTGTGACCACAGTTCTTAATACGTTAATAAACTGTCAAAATTAATTTACCGATAGATTGCGCATGACAAAGAGGAACAACAAAAAGAAGAGGAGGAGAAAATGAAAATGTTAAGAAAAAAAAGTTCTATATATGAAATATTATGTTTCTTTTAATATTTTTGACTCCATTCGAAAAAATCCACTATCGACTTTTGATTCCACACCCTGAAATTGTCATTACACTGACACGAACCTTGTGTCAAACATCGCTCTACACCTTTCCAATGTATTTACCATAATCACCAAAATATATTTTTAAGTTGTTCAATTCGTCTTAACATGTGTGAATCTGTATCAACACCCACTCGCATAGCGTCAAAGTTCGTCTTTCATCTCTATCAATATTTGATAATCTACAAAAGTGGACCTTCCATCTTTCTTTTCGTCTATTCATTGCACTACATTTGGGAAATACTATCATTCCATACCGCATTCTCGTATTATAGTAACAAAAAATAGGGTAGTAAAAAAAAAAAACGTGTTCCGAAAAAGTTTTGTATAAAAGGGTGAGATTTTGCCATAAAATGCACCTTTTCATTAACTCGAGAAATTTTTGAGCCGATATATTTCGTGTACCGGCATTTCCATATAAAATGTTTTTAACGTTTTCTTCCTCTATGCATTGTAGTCTCAATATCAATGTTTACGCTACTGTCATCATTGGTTCCAAGACATTGGCTTTTTAGGCCCGTACATGTTAAACTCGTCTTATTTTGACCTTACTGCCATCATTGGTTCCAAAACTTTGGTTTTTTGAGCCCGTAGATGTTGAAACTCGTCTTGTTTTGGCCTCTAGTGGCACCAATAACTTTGGTATTTGTACTACAATGTCTAGAGAAAGAAAACGTGAAAAATAATTTACACGGAAATGACGCTACAAAAGATATATTGGCTCAAAAATTTATGGAGTTGATGACAAAAACCATCTGGCACACTTTAAGCAAAACCTCGCTTTTATATACAAAGATTTTTCGGGGCACGCTTTTTTCACGAGTCCGTTTTTTTTTACTGTAATACGAGAATGCGGTACGGAGTGGCACTCTTTCGCAAACGCAATGCAAAGAATGAAAAAAAAACCACTTTTATAGATGTTCAAATCATAGTTCAAAAGTAGGTGACCGTACGCCCATACAATATGCCTATTGTATGCAAAACATACAATATGGCCTTAAGACCCATATTGAATTGGCCGCAAAATGAAATAAAATAGTAACAGGGGTTGAGTTGCGCATGGATCGATAAAGAATTAAACGTCATATCTAAATTTGAAAAAAAATCGGACAAAAAAATATTTTTCGGTGAAATTTGAGCTACTTTTTATTTAAACCGTCAGATTAGGACGATCTGACGGTCAATGATGAAAGTAACGATCTAAGAAGATCACATGAAAAGCCCATAACACAACTTTCGATAGGACTATCGTCAGATTCGGACGATCGGACGGCCGCTGATGAAAGTAGTGATCTAAGAAGATCACATGGAAAGCACGTAACACAACTTACGCTAAAGGCGGCCTACAAAAGGCCTACCAAAAAACGCCTACTTTTGAACTATGGTTCAAATTCCACTAGAAGTAAAAGCGGAACTCTACGCGTTACGAGTAAGATTTGATGTTGTTTTACCACTTTTTTGAAAAGAACAGCTTGAAAATAGTGTGGTAACTACACCGTGAATAGCTATTAGCGTTCATGACTCTAATTGAGGTACCCTGTTTTTTTCGGCAAATTCTCAAATAGAATTAATGATTCTAAATGTTTCTAAACGTTATTTGAGGTACCCCAATAAATAGGGTTCATAACTCTAATATGGTGCCATTTTAAATAGGGTGGTGTACGGACTGTCAAAGACGTACTTTTTTGTACTTTTTCAAGTAGAAAAGTACAGAAACAATGTTAACGCTGTCCCGTAGTTGCGCTAACATGTAATTGCGTAAATATTTTCCGGCATTCGCGGATGTAAAAAAAACGCGACGGCGTACGATTTGAACAATTTTTTACATGAGCATATTTTAGTGTGGATATATTATGCACCAAAAATTTTTACAAAGCAGTTTACAATTTAGAGTTAATGATAAATTAGAATAAAAGTTTTTTTGGAAAATACTGAAATTCCCAAATAGCGTAAATAACGCTAATTGCTTCATTACGCTATCTATTTCATTGCGCTATCTATTTCATTACGCTAATAGCGATTAAGCATATACAATTACGGTGTATTACTACAATATCAATTTTTGGTATAATATATATATATATATATATATATATATATATATATTTATAGAAATAACAGAGAGATTAATTAAAGCGATGGTAAACCATCTAAGTCCACGGGTACAAAAGGGGTGGCATGGCCAAAACTGAAAAACTACAAGCAGGGCAATATAAAACAAAGAAAGCAACAAAAAAAAAATGGCAAGTAAAATAAAAGCACTCGAACCCAAAAAGAAAAACACGGCAACCCACTCAAACCAAAACTACAACCCCAACCCCAGCACAATTAAATATCTACGAAAAGCAACCTCGTAAGTCCCCCCAACCCGGGGAAGAGTTATGTGCATTATTATAGTTTCAAATTTTAGTATATATAATTGGTATTCACTGTCACAAATTCATTTTTTAGTATATATAATTAGTGTCCACAGTTACAGATTCAGTTTTTAATATAGTTAGTGCGTATTATTACAATTTAACCTTTTAAAATATATATTAAAGTGCATTATTACAGTTTTAGTTTTTAGTGTATATAATCAGTGTGTATTATTACAGTTTCAGTTTTTAGCATATACAATTAGAGTGCGTTATTACAGTTTAAATTTCAATTATTGTCCACTGTTACAGATACAGTTTTTAATATGATTAAAGTTTTTAACATAATTAATGTGCATTATTACAGTTTCAGTATTTTGTATATATAATTAGTATGTTCAACTACAGTTTCAATTTTTAGTTTACATAATTAGTGTTCATTACTACAGTTTAAATTTGTAGAATATACAGTTAGTGTGCACTGTTATAGATTCAGTTTTTAGTATAATTACTGTGCATTATTACAATATTAATTTTTAGTATATAAACATTAGTGCGCATCACTATAGTTTCAGTTTTTAGTATATATAATTAAAGTGCATTATTACCGTTTCATTTTTTAGTATATATTATAGTGTGCATTATTATAACTTCAGTTTTTAGTATATATAATTAATGTGCATTGTTACACTTTCAGTTTTTAGTATATACAATTAGTGTGCACTGTTTCAGATTCAGTTTTTAGTATAATTAGTGTGCATTATTACAGTTTCAGTTTTTTAATATAAGTAGTGTGCACTATTGAAACTGCGATTGAAACTAAACTAAAAAAATAACGTAACCGAAACTGAAACGAAAACAACAACTAAACTGAAACTGAAACTGAAACAAAGGCTGAAACAGAAACAGCACCCGCAATAAAAACTGAAACTGAAACTAAACAAAAATTAAAACATAAACTGAAACCTTCACAAAAACTGAAACAAAAACAAGAACAAAGAGGATTAAGACTAGGTGAAACAGAAACAGAAGCATTAACAGCTTATATTGCAGCGAATACAACAGGACAAAAATTAGTTACAGAGAGAATACCTTAATTACTGTGGTACATCAAATACTAGGAAGGGACAAAACCGCCGCCAAGAGGGGAGATGAATCACATCTATGAGAACAGAAAAGTACAAAGGAATTTGGAAGGAGAAAAGGGAATCAAAGGAAAAACCAGGATATATATATATATATATATATATATATATATATATATGGATGAACATGAATTATATGGTTAATTATAAGAGTACATGAATTTGATCGAATGCGTAAAAATGGTAAATTTAAGTCAGGGGAGGGAGGGGAGGGAGGGAGAATATCCACGAGAGAAAGAGAGAAGGAAGAGGAAAGAGGAGAAGGAAGATTATTGGACGCCACAAGAAAAGATAAAAGAGTCAAAGCATTCGGAATTGTGTGATCGAGATTGATGATTTCATTATGAAACGAGATCCTTTTATACAAAGTGACAAAATACTAATTACCGTGGATAGTCCTGTACTACGCTACACAAAGTAGATTTGGGCGGCTACACAAAGACCAAATCTACTAGACAAAGTTGACCGACGAAAAGAAAAGGAAAGAATAAGACCAAAAGTACAATTACAAGACCGCAATTGAATAAGTGGAGTACGGTCTTGTTCACGTAGGACAAAAGACTAAGTGGACGAGACCGCACTTGAATAAGTGGAGTACGGTCTCGGTTGACCTAGGACGAAATGAGACGTACGCAAACATACCGGAAATTACCCTTAACATCCCCCCTCCAGCTAAAACTACAAAGGAGTGTTTTAGATGAAAAATAAAGGGTAATTCGAAAAACAAGGAGGAAGGTGGAGGAGGAAGGTGGAGGACGAAGGCCGGAGGAGAAACGCTGCTG
Organism: Zygnema cylindricum; assembly: GCA_037447655.1. Classification (NCBI taxonomy): domain Eukaryota; kingdom Viridiplantae; phylum Streptophyta; class Zygnematophyceae; order Zygnematales; family Zygnemataceae; genus Zygnema; species Zygnema cylindricum. Next base: position 12,371 of record JBBHKE010002286.1, read on the forward strand.
CTCAAAATGAGGGCGATGAAGAGCTTTGGTGAGAAAGTCAGCAACTTGATCCGCAAATTTCACATAGAGAAATTGAAGGGTTCCATCCTCGACACGCTCCCGAGAATAGTGATATTGAATGTCAATGTGCTTGGTGCGCTTGTGGTGAACTGGATTTTTGATCGAAACAAGGGCGCCTTAAGAATCGGAGTAGACGGGAGTGGGTCCGAGGGGAGAAAAACCAAGATTGGCGAGAAGGGTTCGAAGCCAAACAACTTCCTTAGCGGCATGGCAAGCAGCCATGTATTCGGCCTCAATACTGGAGCAAGCTGTAGTAGGTTGTTTCCTGCAAGACTAAGAGATAAGCCCATTTCCCAAGAAAAAAGACGAGCCAGTAGTAGACCGACGCATCTTGGGCCCAATCGGAGTCAACAAAGCCGATGAGGGTAGTAGAACCAGAGGAGGAGTAAGTGAGGCAGAAGGATTTAGTGCCATGCACCTACCCAAAGACTCGTTTAGCAGCTGCAAGATGATCTGGAGAAGGCCTATGAAGAAATTGACTAAGTTTTGTAACCGCGGTAGCAATATCTGGCCGAGTGGCTTGCATGGTACCCACCATAGAGCGGTAAGTGGCATGGAGGGAAGGGGAGAGGAGGGTGTCGATAGAGGTGACAAGAGGAGAATTGACATCCAAGGGGGTGGAGATAGAAGAGCAATTGGTCAAATCAAAATGGTCAAGGATATCAGAGGTAAATGTTTCCTAGGAGAGGCAAAGAGTCTTAGTGGAGCGATTAAAGAGGACTTGGATTCCAAGGTAGTATGTGAGTTCACCAAGGTCACTCATGTCAAAGTGACGCTGAAGAAGGAGTTTAACGGTTCAAATCCCAAAGAGAGATGGACCAACAAAGATGTGGTCATAAAAAAAAAAGAACGATGATTAAGGAAGCACCCGAGCCACGGGAATAGATGTTAAAGTCAGCGTCAATACGAGTGAAGCCTTCTTTCTTCATAGTGGCATCGATAGTATAGTTCCAATCACGAGGGGATTGTTTCAAACCGAATATTGTTTTGATAAGGTGACACACTAAGTGTTCAAATCCAGGGGACACATACCCTTCAAGTTGTTGCATATAAATAGTTTTTGAGAGGACACTATTCAAATAGGCATTTTTAACGTCCATTTGATGAACACGGCAATCATGTTCGGCAAATAATACAACGAGAGCCCGAATCGACGTACGACGAGCAACTGGAGCATAAATGTCGGTGAAATCTATACCTTCAATTTGTGAGAATCCTTTGGCTACCAATCGGGCTTTGTATTTGTCGACGGACCCGTCCACTTTTTGTTTAACGGGAAACACCCACTTTGAACCGATGGCTTTGCGACTTGAAGGAATAAGAACAAGATTCCAAGTGTCGTTGGATATAAGGGCGGAATATTCTGCGTCAATTGCACCTTTCCAGAGGTGAGAGTCATGGCGTTTGAGAACAAATTTGAGAGAAAGAGGAGTGGAAATGAGAGAGGCAGAGGTGCCAGCTGAATAAGCGCAAGCAAAGGATGCATGACTTATGGCTTCAATGAGGCGAGACGGAGAGCCACAAGATCTGGTCGGGTATTGACGAGAAGAATCACAGGGGACATCTGTGGGGGGTGGGGAAGGGGGAGAGAGTATTGTGGGTGGAAGATTGGAAAACATAGGATCGTCATCATAGGTAAGGTGAGAGGACTCAGATGGGGGGAGAGAAAGATCATTTGAGATGATACGGGCATTGATAAGAGGGGGATTAAGAGAAGGGAGTGGAGGAGGGGAAAGCTGGGGGACAAAGAGAGATATGAAGTCGATGTGGATTGACTAAGGTCGGGGACATCACAAAGAGAGGGATAAGAAGAGAGGTTAACGGGAGAGGATGGAAGGGGAGGATGGGAGAGAGTTTGGAGAAGGGGGTGTAACAAGGTTACAAGGTTGAGAACTTACTGGTTAGAAACTAGGTTGCTATAGTTGCGGTTTCAGAGCAGCGGAGCTGCGATCCTTGATAAGGGGAGTGTAGAAATTAATGGTCCATTTTAAGTATTTTCTAGGTCTAAATAGAAATTTAGAAAGAAGCCAAGGCAGTCTACCTCTAACTTCTCTCTCCAACTCTCAAACTTGTCGCAGTCATTGAGAAATTGGAGAGGGAGCTAGAGCCATGGCTACCTAGGCTATCCAGAGGTTTACGAGAAATTTATATTAGTTAGGGGTTTATTTACTAAAAGGTATGTGTCGGCCACAGGATTTGATCCTGGTACCTACCGGCCGGCAGACAGCAGGTAGCCGGTAGCCTTAGCCGTTAAGTCTAGAACTAGTGTTACGTACTATATGGTTTGATATTTATTTAAACATCAATACGTAGGATAATTCATTTAACTGTAATTGTTTACGGGATACATAGATCCGGTAATGTATAAGTACGGATTACGATACGGACAAGAAATCAATACCGCGCATTTATTTCTTTAGTGAAACGAATACCGCGCATGTATTTATTACGGCTACATTAAATTCGAATTTAATCGGACGGCCGAAATTAGCGCCGAGATCGCGGAAGAAGATTTTGACGGTTTGTGGCCATCGCCACATCGGATGACACGTGGCGAAATTACATTGGATCGTGGTATCTCCGGAGATTATGGCACCGAATCCGGATATGACATGTGTCGACATTTAGGCCATGTCGTACAATGTCCGTACATAAAGTACACCGGCAGCTGTACTTTTGCGTACAGAACTGTAATCTGATTGGTTCCGTACATCAGTAGATAGAGTTTGTGAGAGAGATAGGACTTAGAAAAATTAGGAGATAGGAACTCTCTCCCAGAGAGCTTCTGTACAAAAGGTCAACTTTGACCTTCCATAACTTACTGCTCAGGGGAGCAAATTCAAAGATTATTTTTGCTATCGACTCAGGGAAGTCTTCCTTCACGAGGTGCAGGTGGTCAGAGTTTTTGTCTGCTAGGGTGGCATTTATTCTTGCTGAAACACAAAGGGGTCAGAGTTATCCTACAGGCTTCTTAGAAGTTGTCCACTCTGAGGACTTATGGAGGTCTCAGAGTTTCAATTCTTCATAATGAGATCCTCCAAAGTTCGGTGGCGGACACCTCACTTGTCCCGAAACAATTCCCCATAAGTGCTTCTCGAAAAGCAACCCCTCTATTGTAAACTCCCAATAAATGAAGTTTGTTCTATGAAACATAGGCACCCTAGATGGTGGGCCGATAACCCGAAATTTTATGGGCTCCATTGCCACACAGAATTCGCAGATCAAAAGAAGCTAATCTAGATAGTGTCGACTTAAAGTTTATACAAACCCAAATGATTGACCCTTTGACAATCAGAACCCCATTACAGCTTTACCCCTGTGAAATAAGACTTTTTGTGTGATCAGTTCCACCACTTAATGCAAAGTTAGAATATGGGTTTTGGACACATTCACCCACTTTGCCTATCCCCTAGAAATGCAATCACCCTTACAGGCAAATAGTCTGACCATCTACACCCGTGTGTAGCATGAACTCCCCTGAGTCGGCAGCAAAAAGAATCATTGAATTTGGTCAACTGAATTGACAGTTATGGCTGGCCAAAGAGTGCCATTTATACAAGGTGCTCTCTGGGAGAGGCAGTTACCTACCAGAAATATTCTAAGTCCTAAACCCCTCTCTAAACCTTCTAGTACTGAGGTACGGACAAATCGCATTACTGTATAGTACATAAAGGTACAGATGCCGGTGTACCTTTTGTACGGTCACCGTATGACATGGCTAAAAAGTCAACGCATGTCTTATCTGGATTCCCTCTTATAATCTTCGAAATTCCTGCTTCTAAATCTTATCTCTCCACGTGGCGCCAAGTCATGCCGCGTCAGAAAAATGGTACCATACAAGAAAGTACAAGTGCCGGAGTTCTTTTTGAAGGTACATTTTACGATGTCGCCATAGTGCGACATTTGTCGCTTTCGGATTTGATTTCTGCCGTTCCGGAAATTCCGTAATCCTGTATGTTGTTGCCACGTGTCATACGGAGTGGCGGAGTCCGCAAACCGACAAATTGTCTTTTCCGCGAGACCGGCGCTAACCACGGCCGTCCGATTGATATAGATATTAAATACGAACCGTCGAAACAAATGTCCGTACTATTTGTTTCGTCCGGTACTAATAGTACAACTGTTTTTATGTCCTGTAGACCGTAATCTAGTTAAATGAGAAAACCTACGTGTATGTGTTTAAATACATATCAAACCCTATATACTTTAGCAAAAGTCCTAGACTAAATGGACAAAGCTAACGGCTACTATGAGGGATGGCAGGTACCAGGATAAAATCTTGGGTCCGTTATTCCTTTTGGTAAATCTACTCAGATTCTACTACCTGTCTCTCTAGACAGCTTAGGTAGCCATGGCTCTAGCTCCCTCTTCAGCCTCTAGTGGCTACAACAAGTGTGGGGGCTTGGAGAAGAAGTTAGAGGCAGACTGCCTCTGCTATTTTCCTATCCTAAAGTAGACCTAGAAAATACTCAAATATCAACAGTTCCCCGGATCATATGGCCCGAGAATGCCCAAAATGGAGGGACAAGCCTAACGTCATGAGGTTAACTGGTGAAGGGGGAGACCCTCTAATATTTCATGGTCGAGTTGGAGTGAGCGCAGCTAGCTTCATGGTGGACTCCGGCGCATTGGGGAACTTCATCAATGAGGTGAGGGCGAAAAAGTTGAAAGTCCCTCTCGTGGTGCTAAAGGATCGTCAGTTGGTGCAATTCGCCGACAGAAGTTCCCTATCCATTACTCATCAAACTCCAAGATTACGCGTCGGAGTTGGGAAGTTCCAATGGTACGACACCCTTCATGTGTTACCTCTTCGAGACCATGAGGTCATTTTGGGGAAGCCGTGGCTACGAAAATGGAATCCGACGATCGATTGGAGAAGTGGCAACATGAGAGTGCAGAAGGGTGAAGATGAGTTTGAGGTAAAAGCGGGAGCGGCTGGTAAGAGAGCGGAAGAGGGACGCCTACTTTTGGCCTTACAGTTAAATAGGGCACTCAAGAAAGGGGAGACAATTGGTTTTGCGGTCGTCCAACCTATGGAGGAGTTGGAATTTTGGATTCCAGAGGAATGGAGGAAGAATGATCCCGACTTCGACTCAAAAGAAGGTGACGACACCGGAAAGACTTCCGTCGAGGCCCTGGAAGTCGTGACAAAACTTCTCGAGGAGTTTGTAGATGTCTTTCCCCTGAAGCTTCAAAAGGCTTACCTCCGAAGCGCGAAGTGGACCACAAGATAGAGCTTGTTCCCGGAGTGGTACCCCCGGCTAATCAGATGTATAAGATGAGTTACACCAAATTGGACAAACTCAAAAAGCAACTTGCGGAGTTGGTCGAAGCAGGAGAAATTGAACCGAGCAAGTCACCATATGGAGCACCCGTTCTCTTTGTAAATAAGAAAGATGGAGGTTTTCGTATGTGTGTGGATTACCGAGCGCTAAACAATTTAACGGTGAAGAATACGTACCCCTTACCAAGAATAGATGAACTGTTGGATCGACTACGAGGTGCTAAATATTTGTCGAAGATCGATTTGCGAAGCGGTTATCACCAAATCAGAATTGCTGAGGAAGATGTGGAAAAGACGGCATTTGGAACTCGGTACGGTCATTTCCAATTTCGAGTTATGCTGTTCCGATTGACCAACGCACCAGCTACCTTTATGCATTTGATGAATTCCATCTTTAGGCAATATTTGGACACGTTTGTAATTGTCTTTCTAGAGGACATCTTGGTGAATAACCGAACGCTGGAGGATAATATAGAGTATCTACGGACGGTCCTACAAGTTCTTCGGGAGAACAATTTGTACGCAAAGAGGAGTAAATGTGACTTCTTGAAGTAGAAAATTGAGTTTTTGGGTCATGTGGTGAGCCGAGATGGGATAGCACTGGATCCGAACAAAACTAGGGCAGTGAAGGAGTGGCCACAGCTGGCAAACATTATGGAGTTACGGAGATTTCTTGGATTATGCTCGTACTATCGTTGTTTTGTCGAAGGTTTGCCAAAAATTGCTTACTTAAGAATGACGCACCCTACGAGTGGAAAACAGTGCAAGGGGCAGCCTTTGACGCGCTAAAGGAGCGATTGGTTACCGCCCCTGTTTTAGCTGTCCCCGACCCAGACTTACCTTGGACAATAATCATCGACGCCAATGATACGACTATTGGAGCGATCCTTATGCAGGATCAAGGAAAATGTAGAAACTAATGGTTTTATTAGTATTTATATAGAAGTCGAGGCAGTCTATCTCTAACTTCTCTCTCCAACTCTCAAACTTGTCGCAATCACTGAGAAGTTGGAGAGGAAGCTAGAGCCATGGCTACCTTGGCTATCCTGAGGTTTACGGGAATTTAATTTTAGGATTTATTTATTTAATTAAAAGGTACGCGCCAGCGGCAAGATTTGATCCCTGTACCTACCGGCCGGTAGACAAGTAGTCGGTAGCCTTAGCCGTTAAGTCTAGCAGTAGTATTACGTACTATATAGTTTGATAATTAATTATATGAGTAATTCATTTAACTATAACACATTACAGGATACATAGATCCAGTAATATATAGAGTACGGATTACGGTACGGACTCGAAATCAATACTGCGCATTTGTTTCGTAAGTGAAACAAATATCGGCATGTATTTATTACGGCTACGATTAAATCCGAATTTAATTGGACGTCCAGGATTAGCGCCGAGATCGCGGAGAAAGATTTCGGCGGTTTGTGGCCATCGCCACATCGGATGACGCGTGGCAGAATTCCGTTGGATCGAGGAATCTCCGGAGATTATGGTACCGAATTCAAATATGACATGTGTCGACATTTAGGCCATGTCGTACACTGTCCGTACCTAAAGTACACCGGCAGCTGTAGTTTTGCGTACGGAACTCAATTCTGATTGGTTCCGTACATCAGTAGATAGAGTCTGTGAGAGAGATAGGACTTAGAAAAATTTAGAAGATAGGACCCTCTCTCCCAGAGAGCTTCTGTATAAAAGGTCAACTTTGACCCTCCATAACTTACTGCTCAGGGGAGCAAATTCAGAGATTCTTTTTGCTACCGACTCAAGGGAGTCGTGCCTTCACAGCGGTGCAGGTGGTTAGGGTTTTTGTCTGCCAGGGTGGCAGTTATTTTTGTTGGAACACAAAGGGGTCAGGATTATCCTAGAGGCTTCTTGGAAAATGTCTACTCTGAGGACTTATGGAGGTCTCAGAGTTTCAGGTTATGGGCCCACCCTCTAGGGTACCAATCTTTAATGGAACTGGCTTCATATACTGGGAAAGTATGATGATAGGAGCTCTATGCGAAAAAAGGTTTTGGGGGAAAGTGAGTGGACGGTTGGGGCGTCCATCAAGTCTTGGAATTCCTCCAGGGTTAGGAGGAACCAGATTCACCAGGAAAGAGGACCCACCTTCAACAGAGGAAACAAAAGAAGGAGAGGTGGTGGACAAAGGTAAAGAGAAGGAGACGATCACACCAATAGCAACTGGTTCGACATTCATGTCACCTATTCCGAGGAATGAGGAGAATGATACTGAAACCTGGGACTTCAACAATATGGCGGCAAAGCACTTCATCCTACGCCATCTCACTCAAGGACTTGCATGTCCTCATTTGCAGGTAGAAAGAGCATCCGATCTTTGGATGGCTCTCATAGAGATGTACAGAAGTGGTACGATTCAGCAACAACAGTTGGCTGATCAGAAAGTTAAGGAGTATGTATACAAAGGGGGAAATATGTTGGATTTTTGCAATGAGCTTGCTACACTCTTCATGGAGCTACAGAGTGCGGGAAAAGATTTTAGTGAAAAAGAAAAGGTTAATTGTTTACTGATGAAGTTACCTGAAGAGTTCGTGAACATAGTTTACCGTGTGCAGGACTTGCCTGACTCAAGGTGGATATGGAACTCAGTGGTAGGGATGATTCTCGTTCAAGAGAATACAATTGAAATCCGAATGGGAGGAAAGAGTGGCCAAGCCTTGGCAACAGCGACTGATTAGAGGAACAAGGATCCCCGAAAACCGGTCGGAAACTATGGGGGTAGGGAGCAGAAAAAACAGGCAGATGAGTTCGAACCAAGGGCTCCCAAAGGTCTATGTCACTTTTGTAAGAAACCGGGGCACTATATGGCAGAGTGCACTAAGCTAAACGAGCTTTGGTTAAAGGAGGGGCAGACCGGTGGTACCCCGAGAGGAAAGAAAAAGGCCCTTATCACACAGGTACTTGAGGCTGAATCTGAGGACGAGGACGATGAGCTCCTTTTGGATGAGGAGTTGGAGGCGAAAAATGAGGTCGAAATTCCACGAAGGCAGAAATGTGCTTACGGTGGATTGAAAGGTGAAGCAGGCTGGATTGTAGATTCAGGTGCCTCCATGCACATGTGTAAGGATAGACACCTGTTCACTAAGATAAGAAAGATTCCCACCGTAGAGATAGAGTACGGGGATGTGAGGATAGTCACCACTACTCTTGTAGGATCGGTAGATCTAAAAGTGTTAGTAGAAGGAAAGACATCCATATTAACATTCTCCGATGTATTGTTTATTCCGGAGCTGAACAAAAATCTTATCTCTACATCAGTATTAGATGATAAGGGTTTTTTTACTAGCACTAGGGAAGGAGTCTTTACTGCTAGTTTTGAGGATGATGTCTATTTCATTGCTGAGAAAGGTAGCCATGGGATGTTTAGGCTGATCTTAAGTAATGAAAAGAAGAAACTTTATTATGCTGGTGTTCATGATATTATGATGTGGCATAAGAGGCTTGGGCATGTGAATCTAGATAAGTTAAGAGAGATGAAAAAGATGGGAGTGGTGGAAGGGATTCAGTTCAGTGAGAGTGATGATATAAGTGATTGTAGTGGATGTGCTCAAGGTAAAGAACACAGATTACCCTTTCCTAAATCAGCCACCTATAAGGGAGAAAAAATTCTAGATCTAGTACACACAGATATTTGGGGACCGGCTAAAGTGCCCTCACCGGGGGGGAAGAGATTTATGATGACTATAACTGATGATTGGTCTCGGTATTCCCGGGTATATTTTTTGAAAAACAAGTCCGAAGTTGAGGATTGTTTTAGACAATATAAAGCATGGAGCGAAAAACTCCATGAAACTCCAATCAAGAGAGTAAGGAGTGACAATGGTGGAGAGTATACTTCTAACCAGTTTGAGGATTTTCTGAGGGATGATGGGGTTCAACACCAAAAGACAGTTCCAGAAAATCCGGAACAGAATGGGGTAGTTGAAAGGTTAAATAGAACACTAAGTGATAGTGCTAGAAGTATGTTGTCAGATAAAAAGATAGGAAAAAGGTTTTGGGCAGAAGCAATGAACTGTGCTAATTACCTCAAGAATAGAGTTCTTACTTCAGCTATAAAAGATCAAACACCTTATGAGAGATGGACAGGCCGGAAACCAGACATATCTCACTTAAAGGTTTTCGGCAGTCAAGTATTCAATCTAGATACTGATCGGTCCAATTGGAAGCTAGATCCTAAAGGAAAACCGGGATACTTATTAGGATATGATGAAGATGTTAAAGGATATAGAGTTTATGATCTAAAAAGGGAAGATATAATCTTAGTAAAGCATCTAGTAGTTATGGATGAAGGAAAGTCTGTGGATCCCTTCAAATATACGAAGTCAGTAAAAATCAGATTTGAGTCAGAAAATTCCGATGACTTTGAGCTTCCTAACTATCCAGGTTTTAGAGAAGATGACATTCTTGCAGGAACAAATCAGACCGAAAAGGACTCAGCTGTGGAAACTCCAGTGACAACTCTACTCGAAGCGGAAGACGTGGTGGAAATTGATTCGGAATCAAGGGATAGGGGAGAAGCTGAGTTTGTTCGAAAGAATCCACGAGAACCATCTATTCCGGCCTCAGATTTTGAGGGGGGGAGGAGAAGTAGCAAAAGACTGCAAGAAAAACAGGTTAATAACAAGGTAACTAAACTATCTCATCAAGATGAACCTCAAACTTATGGAGAGGCGATGACTTGTCCAGAAAGAAACCAGTGGAAGAGAGCCATCAATGAGGAGATGGCTTCAATCATGGCAGCCGATACTTGGGAGCTGGTGGACTGTCCACCTAACCGAAAACCAATTGGTTGTAAGTGGGTTTTCAAACTAAAACTGAACCCAGATAACACAATCGAGCGCTACAAGGCCAGATTAGTGGCAAAGGGATTTACAAAAAGGAAGGAATTGACTACGAGGAAACCTTTGCCCCGGTGGTCAGATTTCCCTCCGTCCGCATACTTCTCAGTTTAGCAATGGCGGAAGACATGGAAGTGCATCAGATGGACATCAAGACAGCCTTTTTGCATGGAGAATTGGAAGAGGAGATCTTCATGCGACAACCCGAAGGTTTTGTGGAGGAAGGAGAGGAGAGTAAGGTATGCCTGCTGATTAAATCTCTTTATGGTTTGATACAGGCGCCTCGACAGTGGAATAAGAAGCTTGATGAGTTTCTTACCGGTCAGGGATATATTCGGATCAGCTCAGATCACTCAATCTATGTTTTCGAAGATGAGGAAGGTTTTATATTTATTGCAATTTATGTTGATGATTTGCTTGTATTAAGTAAATCAATGGAAAAAATTAACAAACTGAAAACCGATCTTAAGGGGAGATTTGAAATGAAGGATATGGGAGAAGCAAGATATATTTTGGGAATTCAAGTAGAGAGAGACCGAAAAAGGAAATTTATAAAACTGACTCAAAAGGAAGCAATAGGGAACATGCTTGAAAAATTTCAAATGGACAAAGCTAATAGTTGTACAACTCCAATGGAGTTGAAGAAGGGAAGTGAGGGGAGTGAGGAAGAAGGAGTCATAGTCTTAGGCGAGGAATTATCTCCTGATGAACAAAAGTTCATGCAGACTATTCCTTACAGGCAAGTAGTGGGAAGTCTAATCTATTTTATGAATTGTACCCGGCCGGATTTAGCTGCAGCTGTAGGAGTGCTGAGTAGAAGTCTAAATGCTCCCACTAAGAAGGATTGGGAGGCAGCTAAGAGAGTCCTTAGATATTTGGTAGGAACTAGAGATCTATGGTTGCATTTGGGTGGGGAGAATACTGACATCACTACTTGGAGTGATGCCAGTTATGGTGATGCTCCGATGAGGAGATGTACTTCTGGATATGTATTATATATGGGTGATGGGGCTTATTGTTGGAGTAGCAAACAGCAAAAGGTTATTGCTCAGTCCACCATGGAGGCTGAGTATATGGCCTCTTGCTGTGCTGTAAAAGAATTGATGTGGGTCAAGTCTTTGCTTGGTGAGCTTGGTCACCTTAAGAGTGGTGTGCAGAAAATATTTTGTGATAATCAGGCAGCAATCGCTATTTCTGCCAATCCTAAACACCATTTTAAAGCCAAACACATGGACATCAGACTCAGCTTTGTTAGAGAGAAAGTAGAAAACAAAATAATCAGTTTAGAGTACAGACCAGATAGTGAGATGGAAGCAGATATGATGACCAAACCTGTGCCTTCCCCTAAGCTAATTTTTTGCAGGGAGAAGTGTGGTCTGAAATTAAAGATTGACTAGAAAATAAGGGGAGTGTAGAAACTAATGGTTTTATTAGTATTTTCTAGGTATGAAAAGAAATATAGAAGTCGAGGTAGTCTATCTCTAACTTCTCTCTCCAACTCTCAAACTTGTCGCAGTCACTGAGAAGTTGGAGAGGAAGCTAGAGCCATGGCTACCTTGGCTATCTTGAGGTTTGCGGGAATTTAATATTAGGATTTAATTATTTAATTAAAAGGTATGCGCCGGCGGCATGATTTGATCCCTGTACCTACCGGCCGACAGACAGGAAGTAGCCGGTAGCCTTAGCCGTTAGGTCTAGCAGTAGTATTATGTACTATATAGTTTGATATTTTATTATATGAGTATTTGTACGATAATTCATTTAACTATAACACATTACGTGATACATAGATCAAGTAATATATAGAGTACGGATAGCGGTACGGACTCGAAATCAATACCGCGCATTTGTTTCGTAAGTGAAACAAATATCGGCATGTATTTATTACGGCTACGATTAAATCCGAATTTAATCGGACGGCCGAGATTAGCGCCGAGATCGCGGAGAAAGATTTCGGCGGTTTGTGGCCATCGCCACATCGGATGACGCGTGGCGAAATTCCGTTGGATCGAGGAATCTCCGGAGATTATGGTACCGAATTCGGATATGACATGTGTTGACATTTAGGCCATGTCGTACATTGTCCGTACCTAAAGTACACCGGCAGCTGTAGTTTTGCGTACGGAACTCAATTCTGATTGGTTCCGTACATCAGTAGATAGAGTCTGTGAGAGAGATAGGACTTAGAAAAATTTAGAAGATAGGACCCTCTCTCCCAGAGAGCTTCTGTATAAAAGCTCAACTTTGACCCTCCATAACTTACTGCTCAAGGGAGCAAATTCAGAGATTCTTTTTGCTACCGACTCAGGGGAGTCGTGCCTTCACAGGGGTGCAGGTGGTCAGGGTTTTTGTCTGCCAAGGTGGCAGTTATTTTTGTTGGAACACAAAGGGGTCAGGATTATCCTAGAGGCTTCTTGGAAGCTGTCTACTCTGAGGACTTATGGAGGTCTCAGAGTTTCAGAAAAGGCCTCCAACCCATTGCCTATGACAATCGTAAACTAAAGGCAGCGGAGCTTAACCGGGCCACTCATGAAAAAGAGACAATCGCAATCATTAATGCGCTTGAGGTTTGGAAATTTTACTTTCAAAGGAAGCCGATCACAATCATCACCGATCACCACGCCCTAGAGTACCTTCAGACACAGCCGAAGTTGTCCAAGAAACAAGTGCGTTGGTTGACGTTTCTTCAGACCTTCGGACCGGAACTTGTTATTGAATACTAGCCGGGCAAGACAAACCCGGCGGATGCGTTGTCGAGAAGACCCGGAGTAGTTGGGCCAGTGACGGAGCAACGATCGCAAGCATCGCAGGATGGAAATGTACACTCTTTGAAAAGAACACCTTAGCGTCGAACGCAGCGCAGGATCGGAAACTCAGCGCAATTGACGATGCAGTGAAGTGGCACAAGTGGGAAATAGGATGGTGGTATACAATAGCGAGACAATCAAGGAACTCATTAAAGAGAGGGTATTAATTCAAACCGCCAATGGTATGTCGCGGTAATCACCGAGTTAGACGACTAGACTTTACGTTTGAACAAACCAAGAGTTACGTCATACGATACTTAAATTGAGTCATGAGGAGCCGCTTAGTGGCCATTTCAGGCGGGATAAAATAACTGCACGTGTCGTTGAAGCTTATTATTGGCCAAACATGACCCAGGACATTGCGGAGTATATCCGGACGTGTGACTCTTGTCATAGTAATAAATCGAAATTGGGTCACCAAGGTCTGTTACAACCCCTTCCGATACCATCAGTTTCTTGGGAAGCGATTTCGATGGACTTCATCGTTGCTCTACCGTTGACTCGGGAAGGCTATGACTCCATCTTCAACGTCTTGGATTATTTGACAAAAATGGCCCATTTCCTACCCACGAGAACCACAGCCACAGTGCGAGATGTAGCAGACTTATTCTTTCAAGAGATATTCCGCCATCACAGACTCGCGAAGAGGATCATCAACGACCGTGATCGAAAATTTGTGAGCCACTTTTAGAGAAGTTTGTTTGAGTTGTGTGGAACGGAATTGGCCATGTCCACAGCTTATCACCCTCAGACCGATGGTCAGACCAAAAGGGTGAATCAGACTTTGAAAGAGGCCTTGCGAGCTTAGGTGTCGATGCACCAAACGGATTAGGTGACCCATTTGACGGAAATTGAGGTGGCGTACAACAGTGCGGTGCATTCGTCTACGAATACTACGCCATTTGCCCTCAATGGACGACAGCCCACCCTCCCCTATAATTTATTGGCGGAAGATTGCTCTCCACCCGCATCGCTAGATTTTGCCAAAACGCTGCACGAGAAATTTGAAAAGGCGGCAAAGGCACTCGAGCTTGCGAAGGATCGTCAAAAGTCGCAGGTTGACGCTCACCGAAAAGACATCGTATTTTGTGTGGGTGATAAGGTTCGCCTAAATATGGAAAACTTGTCACTACTAGGTGCCCTCTCCAAGAAATTGGCACCGAGATTCACGCTATGTCAAAAATGGGGGAAGTAGCCTATAAGCTGGATATACCGAAAGACTAGCATATCCATAATGTCTTCCATGTGTCCTTACTCAAAACGTTTCACGACCCCGACTCGATTTTTCCGAATCGACGGCATGATACCCCTTTACCGCCCATTCAAGGTACATCGGACAAGTACGCTCTCGGAATTCTAACTCCACCCAAGACTTGGTGCGTTGGAAAGGTGCAATTCTGTGTCTTCCATTGACTACAGAATACATGAAGCCTCTAGATAGTTTTTAACTAGCCCACTTTAAGCCACAGCCACTGCTGCCCACAAATACAAACTGATAGTTTGACGGCACCCTTGTGTAGTCTCAACTCCCCTGAGTCTGTAGCAAAAAGAATCACTAAAAACGGCCAACCAGCCGATTAGTTATGAGGTAGTAAAATTGCCAATTTGTACAAACTCTGAAAGGGAGAGGTGACTACCTACCAAAATTATCTAAGTCCTGATTCCCTCTAATAACTTCTATCTATTGAATTACGAACCAATCAGATTACTGTACCGTACCAAAAAGTACTACTGCCGGTGTACCTTTTGTACGGCCTATGTACGACAAGGCTATTTAGCGGACGCGTGTGTGCTTTTCACTCTTCCGTACATTTATCGGAGTTCCCATGACCGAATGCCATCTCTCCACGTGGATCCAGGTCATGCCACATCACAAAACGTGAAAGTGACCACTCCGGGATTTCGCTTATGATGTGCGCCGTTGGATTTGCATCGAGACGCAATCGTAGCCGTTATAAATACTTGCGTGATATTTGTTACACTGTCAAAACAAAATGCGGGATATCCGTTTTGAAATAGAATCGTACTTCGTACTTTCATAAAACTGTATTTATGTATGCCGTATATAGTTTTAGTTAAATGGATTTGTTCCTTCTTAAATATATATATATATATATATATATATATATATTTATATATATCTATCACAAACTATATCACTTAGCATTGGTCCTAGTCTAATAAGATAAAGCTGACTGCTATCTGCCAACTTGACGAACCGGAGGTACCGAGATCAAATCTCGGGACCATCAGGTATATTTTTAATAACCTACTAAAGATAACACATGTTAAACTAAGGCAGCCATGGATCAACCATCCTCTCTATCCTTCAGTGACTACAACAAGTATGGGGGCTAGAGAGAGGAGGTGGAGGCAGGCTGCCTGTCCTTTTCTTTTCTTTTATCCTAACATATTTGAACCTAGAAAATACTCTAGAAATCTATTAATTATAACACTCCCCTTATTTTCTTGTCCAATTTTAATTTTTCTTTCAACCCGCACTTTTCTCGACAATATTTTAATTTACGAGAGGGCACAGGTTTGGTCATCATGTCAGCCACCATTTCTTCATCAAGTCTATACACAAGATTTAAAGTTTTGTTTTCAACTTTCTCCTTTACAAAGCTTAATCTTATGTCCATATGTTTTGCTTTGAAATGGTGTTTTGGATTAGCTGCAATTGCGATTGCAGCTTGATTATCGCAAAAGATTTCATGCATTCCCTCCTTCATATATCCCAGTTCTTAGAACAATGACTTCACCCACATTAGTTCTTTTACAGCAGAACAACACGCCATATACTCAGCCTCCATAGTAGACTGAGCACCACCTTTTGTTGCTTACTGCTCCAACTGCAAGCACCATCCCCCACATACAAAACATATCCAGAAGTGCATCTTCTCATAGGAGCATCCCCATAACTAGCATCACTCCAAGTGGTGATATCAGTGTGCTCCCCTCCCAAACGCAACCATAATTATCTGGTTCCAACCAGATATCTCATGACTCTCTTGGCTGCCTCCTAGTCTCTCTTCCAAGGATCATTAAGACTCCTACTGAGTATTGCAACTGCAGGCGCTATGTCCGCCCTGGTACAGTTCATAAAATAGATTAAGCTTCCTATGACTTGTCTATATGGGATAGACTTCATAAACTCTCTCTCCTCTGTACTCATCTGATTGTCTAAGATCATCACTCCTCCTTTTACACTCCTATCACTTACTTTTTTCAAGTCCATAGGTGTGGTACAACTGTTAGCATTTTCTATCATGAATTTCTCAAGCATATTTCCTATTGTTTCTTTTTCTGAGTAAGTTTGGTAGTCTTTTTTCCCCTATCTCTCTCCATTTAGATCCCTAAAACATATATTGCCTCCCCTAAATCCTTCATATCAAATCTGCCCCTAAGATCTTTCTTTAGCCTATTGATCTTCTCCAAAGACTTACTTAACACAAACAGATCATCCACATAAATTGCAATAAAAATGACACCATTCTCATCTTCAAACATATAGATAGAATGGTCAGAGCTGATACGGATATATCCCAGATTGGTGAGAAACTCATCTAGTTTCTTATTCCACTGTCGGGGAGCCTGCTTCAGTCCATATAAGGATTTTATGAGCTTGCAGACTTTGCTCTCTTCTCCTACTTCCACGAACCCCTCGAGTTGCCTCATGAAAATTTCTTCCTCTAACTCACCATGAAGAAAAGTTGTCTTAATGTCCATCTGATGGATTTCCATGTTTTCCGCTGCTGCCAGACTGAGGAGAATCCTTACTGAGGGGAACCGAACAAGTGGAGCAAAGGTCTCCTCATAGTCAATCCCCTCCTTTTGGGTGAACCCCTTGCTACCAATCGAGACTTATATCTCTCAATGGTATTATCTGGGTCCAGTTTTAGTTTAAATACCCATTTACACCCAATAGATTTTCTGTTTGGAGAGCAATCCGCTAGTTCCCAAGTATTTGCTTCCATGATAGAAGCCTGTAGAAACTAATGGTTTTATTAGTATTTTCTAGGTCTGAAAAGAAATATAGAAGTCGAGGCAGTCTATCTCTAACTTCTCTCTCCAACTCTCAAACTTGTCGCAGTCACTGAGAAATTGGAGAGCTTAGTTACCTTATGAGCGGCCTGTTTATCTTGTAGCCTTTTGCTGCTCCTTCTCCCCCCTTCGAATTTTGAAGCTGGAATAGAGGGAAGTCTTAGGTTCCTCCTTAGTGTCTCATTAGCTCCCCTATCCATGGAAGATGGTACCTGTTCCTCGTCTTCTGTCTCCTCGAAGTCCATGGGAATATATGGGGTATTTGGTAGTACTCATGTATCTTGGATCTCCCCTGAATCTGCAATCACGTTATCACTCATGTCCTTTTCGAGAGAAAAAGAGTTCTCCTTACTCTCGGACTCAAACTTGATTCTTATCTTCTTAGTATACTTGAAGGGGTCAATTGACTTTCCTTCTTCCATTGCAACTAGGTGTTTGACCAGAATGATATTTTGCTTTGCTAAGTCATAAACTCTATATCCCTTAACATCCTCATCATATCCCACAAAATATCCAGGTTTTCCCTTAGCATCAAGTTTCTAGTTTTTCTTATCCGTATCTAGACTGTACACTTGGCTACCAAACACTTTAAGGTGAGAGATATCTGGTTTCTTTCCAACCCACCTTTCATAAGGTGTCATACCTTTGACCGCTGATGTAAGGACTCTATTTTAAATGTAGTTGGCATAGTTCATGGCTTTTACCCAAAATCTTTTACCTATTTTCTTGTTAGCTAACATACTGCATACACTATCTCCTAGTGTTTTGTTAAGCCTCTCTGCTACCCCATTTTATTTTTGGATTATGTGGTACAGTTTTCTGGTGTTGAACACCCTCATCTCTTAAGTATTCCTCAAACTGGTTAGAGGTATACTCTCCCCCATTATCACTCCTTATTCTCTTAATGGGGGCTCCATGCAACTTCTCACTCCAGGCTTTGTATTCTTTAAAGTAAGTTGGTGTTTCTGACTTTGTTTTTAGAAAATAAACTCTAGAGTACCTAGACCAGTCATCAGTGATTGTCAACATATATCTTTTCCCTCCAACTGAGGGTACCCTTGCTGGTCCCCAGATATCTGTGTGGAGTAAATCTAGTACCATTTCACCCCTATATGTGGCGGCTTTAGGAAAAAGAAGCCTGTGAGCTTTTCCTTGGGCACAACCACTACAATCATCCACCATTTCATTATCATTGAACTGAATCCCTTCTACTACACGGAGCTTCTTCATCTCCCTCAACCTATCAAAATGCACATGCCCCAACCGCTTATGCCAAATCATCAATTTTGGGACACCAACATAATAAGCTTTCTCCTTTTCATTACTCAAGTGAAGCCTAAACATTCCTTGGCTACCTTTATCTGCAGTGAAGTAAACTTCATCCCCATATTTAGCTGTAAAAACTCCCTTTCTAGTGAAAGTATCAAACTCTTTGTCATTTAACACAGATGTAGAAACAAGATTTTTACTCAGTTGAAGAATATAAAGCACATCTGAGAAAGTGAGAATCGAAGTCTTACCCCCTACTAAAACTTTCAGGTCAACTAATCCCACTAGATCTGTAGTAACAACTCTCCCATCCCCATACTCTATTTTTATAGTAGGGATTTTCCTTAGCTTAGTGAAGAGGTCCTTGTCACGACACATATGCATAGATGCACCTGAGTCGATGATCCATCATTCCTGTGGAGCTTACCGAATTGCTCCAAGGGCACACTTTTGTCTCCGAGGGATCTCCTTCTCCTCCAGACTCTCGTCAAGAAGATGCTCCCCATCCTCCTCAGAGGACTCGTCCTCGGTGTCTCTTGTCAAATTTGTAACCAAAAGTGCCTTTTTCATCCCTCCGGAAGAACCCCCTCTTTGGTTCTCTTGGAGCCTCAGCTACGCCAGCTTGGC
Organism: Zygnema cylindricum; assembly: GCA_037447655.1. Classification (NCBI taxonomy): domain Eukaryota; kingdom Viridiplantae; phylum Streptophyta; class Zygnematophyceae; order Zygnematales; family Zygnemataceae; genus Zygnema; species Zygnema cylindricum. The sequence goes on from JBBHKE010002286.1 coordinate 31,330, forward strand.
ACAATCCGCAATAAAGTGTCTTGGCTTTTTGCAAAAATGACATAGGCCCTTTGGGGGCCTCAGTCCTCCAGGTTGGACTCCTTCTCCTTTGTATGGTTTTTTCGGTTTTGGTCTCCACCTGTCTCCTCCGGCGGCTTGAGCTTGAACGCTCTTTCCACCTCTCTTGATCTCCATTGTATTTTCCTGCACAAGTATCATCCGGACCACTGTATTCCACTTCCATGAACTATCAATCATTTCTTTTACTCGGTACACTATGTTCTCATACTCGTCTGGTAACTTCATGATGAGTGTTAACTTTCATTTTCATTGTGCCTGTCTATCCGGCACTTTCGATCTCCATATACAAACAAGAAAGATCATTGCAATAATCTAACATCTTTCCTCTTTTGTAACTTTAACTCACTAGATTTTGCTCAGCCAACTAGAGCTCCTGAATAGTACCAGCTCTATAGATCTCCACCAAACTCTCCCACAACTCCTCGGCCTTGTAAATATTAAGGTGAGAGGTGGCCAAGGCTTGAGTGAGGTGCCATAGAATGAAGTTCTTTGCAACCATGTTTACGTCTTCCCACATTTAAGCATCGTTCTCCACGATTTTCACGGCCGCCGCTCCAGGTGTCATGGCAATAAGGGTGAGGGGTAACTCCTTCCCTTTCCCCTTTACAGACACACTGCTGTCCCCATCATCTGCCTCCTCAGCGGAAGCAATCGCTGCTACAGAAAACCTTACTCCTCCAAATCTTGGCAGAGTTCCCGAAGGTGGACGTTTCACTTGTCCACTGACGATACCCAAGTATCGTTTTTCACACAAAGCTCCCATCATCATGGCTTCATAGTTGATGAACCCAGATCCATTGAAAGTGGGCACCCTAGAGGGTGGGCCCATAACCTGCAATTCTGTGTCCTCCATTGGACTACATAATACAGGAAGCCTCTAGATAGTTTTTAACTAGCCCACTTTAAGCCACAGCCACTAGTGCCCACAAATGCAAACTGATAGCTTGACTGCACTTCTGCGCAGCATAGACTCCTTTGAGTCTGTAGCAAAAAGAATCACTGAAAAGGGCCAACCAGCCGATTAGTTATGAGACAGTAAAATTGCCAATTAGTACAAACTCTGAAAGGGAGAGGTGACTACCTACCAAAATTTTCCAAGTCTTGATTCCCTCTAATAACTTCTATCTAGTGAATTACAAACCAATCAGATTACGGTACCGTACCAAAAAGTACTACTGCCGGTGTACCTTTTGTACGGCCTATGTACGACAAGGCTATTTAGCGGACGCGTGTCTGCTTTTCACTCGTCCGTACATTCCTCGGAGTTCCCATGACTGAATGCCATCTCTCCACGTGGCTCTAGGTCATGCCACGTCACAAAACGCCAAAGTGACCACTCTAGGATTTCGGCGATGATGTGCGCTGTTGGATTTGCAGCGAGACCCAATCGTAGCCGTTATAAATACTTGCGTGATATTTGTTGCACTGTCGAAAGAAAATGCGTGATATCAGTTTTGAAATAGAATCATACTTCGTACTTTCATAAAACTGTATTTTTGCATGCCGTATACAGTTTTAGTTAAATGGATTTGTTCCTTCTTAAATATATATATATATATATATATATCACAAACTATATCACTTAGCATTGGTCCTAGTCTAATAAGATAAAGCTGACTGCTATCTGCCAACTTGACGAACCGCAAGTACCGGGATCAAATCCCGGGTCCTTCAAGTATATTTTTAGTATCCTACTAAAGATAACGCCTGTTGAACTAAGGCAGCCATGGATCAACCATCCTCTGTATCCTTCAGTGACTACAACAAGTATGGGGGCTAGAGAGAGGAGGTGGAGGCAGGCTGCCTGTCCTTTTCTTTACTTTTATCCTAACATATTTGAACCTAGAAAATACTATAGAAATCTTTTAATTTTAACAAAGGGTTACGGTGTTGAAGACGACTCTTGGGTGAACGAGGAGGATCTCTATTCCCTTGAATTACTGCGCGTGTTTACGCAGAGTGCGGACACTCGGCTTCAACGGAGGAGCAATTGCTGCGGACGCAGTAATAGAACGAATCGCATCATCGCAACCATCGCGATCATATTGGGGACGCAGCGAAGAAACGCAACGGTACTCTTAACGGAACGCAACGCTACGGTTGCGAAACCACCAGTGTAGCATAGTCGCGGCCCCGTCAGAGGATTGCAGCGCCATCGCTGCGTTAACAGGAAAGCGCAATGGTGTTATTGTGTTTCAACACATTAGTGACGACGAACCTTCCGTTTGTCGCAGCAGCGCAGTTTATCAAATGTTGGACGCTGCCATACCCTCGCACGCTGCGATGGTTGGAAAAGTCTAACAAAAAAACCCTCAACCCTCGCGGTTAAGACTGCCATCAGCCTTCACAAACCACCTAGTCAAAATAGTTTGGGGAGTGTTTCGCTTTGCACAGCTAGCTTACCTTCTCTTCTCGAACTACGAGAATTATCTTGTACAACAGCATCTATGGGGTCGTTGTCCTCTCCACCACCGAAAATGAGGAGGCTTGTACGGGTAGGGCAAGAGGATGTACCCCACCCGGATAGATTTTTAGCGGCGGCGGAGGTCATGGTAGACGTAGACAAGAGGAGGGAGGTAGAGGCAGTTCGTGAATCGGAAGAGATAGCCAGTAGCGGGGCACGACCAGCAAAGACCAGTGAAGGAGAGGGGTCACAAAATTCACAAGACCCCGAGTACAACCCACTCGAGGAAGGGGATCAGGAGGATGAGGAAGATCATGAGATCTCGTATGCGGAAGAGCCGGAACGGGAACTGACACCCCGCCTATTGAGGAGCGTGCCTTTGATCTGGAGGTGATGAGGGACCCTAATAAAGAGAGCATCGTAGACGAGCAATCCTTAGAAAGATCGGTGGAGAAGGCGGAAGCACAATACCCTAATGGAGAAGATGTATTTCTCCTTGGAGGGTAAAGAGGGGACACGGACGAGGAATGTGAGAAGGGAGAAGAAATTCCCGATTACCTCTTCCCACCCCCTATTGACACCCGACAACCGGACCCTACCTTGAGCTTTGCCAAGCGTTATTATTGGGATCTTTCAGAGTGGCCAACAACGTGGCGCACAAGAAAACTTGGGGACCCCATCTATAACCCCGCCGACGTGCCGTCACACCCTGCCTAGAATTTAATGAGGACGAAGCACCTAGGGAACAACCATAAGGGTTACGTGCAATTAAACCCTCATGCCCTGCCATTTGTGGAAGTTGTCCAAGAGCATTATCGGTACCGGGTGCATGTTCCTTTGTTCCTCCGCAATTACCACCCGTGGGATGTTCGTCCTCACGACATCATCTCTCAGGAGGAGGTCACACCCAAGGTACGGGCACTCAAGCTGGCCCGGAAGAACGCTTTACAGCGGGCCCGATCTACCACAAACACGTTTCCATTAAACTAAGGAAATTACCGCGGTGGGAACCGGCAGAGGAAGTGGCAGATGGGGCATTGCAAACTGAAGAACCCGAAGCTGCCCAAGTTCCGGCACCCGAAGAACCTACACCGGCGGCCATTCCGCCGCAACTCGGGGCACCAGCGGAGGTACTGGAGGAAGGGGAGGACCAGGTTCGGGAGCGAATCACTAGGAGACGCTTGACAGCGGCACCATCATATTGCGCTGCTGGAGACTCGATGTGAGAAACTCCAAAATCAACTTGACACCCTGCGACAAGAATTCGAGGAGTACCATGAGGAGACATACGGCATGCTCTGGCAATTGCAGTTTCATTGAGTAAACAAGGTTTAGCGGGACGCTGAATCCTTAGTGGGAGGTTGTAACAGGGTTACAAGGTTGAGTACTTAGTGGCTAGAAAATATGTTGTTATAGTTGCGGTTTTAGTGCAGCGCAGCTGCGATCCCATCCCAGCGCAACATAGCAACTTAGTAGTATAGCAAAGTGGTAGTGCAGCATAGCAGCGGAGCGTAGCAGCCTACTAACGCCGAGTAATGTAGATTGAACTGTATAGTTCTTGAAAGATATTTTGGGATGGATCTCGGTTGACCGTGAAGATCCACGTGTACAATACTAAGTTGACTAGCGGCCATATAGTTTAAACAGAAAAGCAAACGTAGAGCACGGAGACTCTTTGAGTAGGCTTTCGCAACGAGTATTTAATGTTGTAATCTTCTCCCGAGTAATAAAGCGTTACAATTGTCTGTAATTGCTGTAATTGCTGTGTACTCTTGTTGTTGTTAAGAGGAGATCCTTAGAGCTTTCCGCTGTGCATTGTGGTATTTTGTTCCTTTTACAAGGGGGTTTGGTTGAAAGCAACATTGCGTGTGGTGATCACACGACGACGGGAAGGGCACCAAATGCGATAGGCTTTTGAGTTAGGGGCATACCCTACAAACGTTCCACGAAGCACATGAGCGCCCTATTTCTAGGTAGAATGAGTGAGGTCCTTATACCATGCTTCGCAACCAAAGGTACGAAGGTGGCGCAGATCAAGTTTTATAAACGATCATGCTTCCATCGGGGTAATGTTAGGCGTTGCACTTATCGTGCACAAGTTACGAAGATAGTTAGCGCATATGGTTGCCTCAACCCAAAAAGAAAAAGGCAAATTAGCAAAATACTGCATAGATTGAGCCATTTCAGTTAAAGTACGATTGTACCTTTCGACAACGCCGTTCTGTTGAGGAGTGTATGGTGCACTCAACTAGTGTGAGATGCCATGGTGAGCCATGAAGGCGGAGAATTGGTGAGACATCCACTAGCTACCGTTATCAGTTCGTAAAGCCTTTATGCGCTTGTTGTGGAAGTTTTCTGCAAGGGCTTCAAATTCCTCAAAACGTGCAAAAACATCAGATTTATGACAAATAGTGTACACATGGGAAAAACGGGTGACATGATCAATGAAAGAAACAAAGTACAAGGAGCCACCAAAACTGCGTGTGCGCATGGGACCACATACGTCGGCGTTAATGAGAGCAAGTGGTTTTGTGTTAATGGTAGTACTGATAGGAAAAGATTGTGGAGTACGGTCTCGGTTGACCTGGGACAAAATGAGACGTACGGAAACATACCAGAAATTACCTTTAACACGAGAGGGAGAGAAGAGGGAGAGGGAGAGAAGAGGGAGAGGGGGAGGGAGAGCGTGAGGGGAAAGGGAGGTGGAGGGGGAGGGAGAGAGAAAGGAAAACAAAACTTACCGTCGATCTTTAAAGGGCTAAAACCAGAACACAGAGAGGAAGCAAGAAGTGTAACGATACGCAACAACCGCCGCGAAACACGGCGTCACCGCGAAGAGAGATAACTATGACGTCAAAAAAAGATAACGTCAAAATAAAAGATGACGACTTAAAAAAAGGTGATAACAAAAAAAAGATGAATTCAAAAAGAATATGACGACAACATAAAGATGACGACCAAATGTAGTCGAGCTCTTAGGAAGATAGCACGTGAGGGCAAAGCCAACCATTCGGCAGCCAGCACTGACAAACGACTTCTTTTAATGAGTCGCTAGTTCAGTAGCTTCAAATGTTCAAATCTCAAGTATGCAATCAAACACTTGCACAAGTACGTGCCGTCGCGCTCTTCCTTCCGTTTAACTTTTTCATATCTATTTTCTATGCGATAGTTTCGTGTAGCGTTCGGTGTAACCGACGCCCCGTGGCGCGGAGCGTCGTAAAACAAAATATGAGGGGGAGGGGCGAAGTGGACGCCTTCACAAGGCGCTCCACCGGCCACTAGGGACTCGAGAAACCCCGCAGAGTTCCTTGGTACACCGTCAGCGATGGTTCTACGATAGTACTCCTCCGGAATGAGGTCAGTTGCGGAGCTGCGAACGGCTGAGATGACACATCTGAAGCCGTGCTATGGATTTGCGGAAGATCGATGATGTATGCACCATTAGACTGTTGATATTTGAGTATTTTCTAGGTCTATATTAGGATAGAAAAAGAGCTGAGGCGGTCTGCCTCTAACTCCCCTCTCCAAGCCCCCACACTTGTTGTAGTCACTGAAGGCTGGATAGGGAGCTAGAGCCATGGCTGCCTAGGCTCTCTTGAGAAGACAGGGGGTAAATTAGGTAGACTTACCAAAAGTTAGTTGACAGACCCAGGAATTGATCCTGGTACCTACCGTCCGTTAATCTGCTTTAGCAGTTTGCTCTAGCCGTTATGTCTAGAACAGATATTACGATATATAGGGTTTGATAAATATACAAATCGTCATATGTAGATTAATCCGTTTAACGGCTAATAGATACTTAGTACATAGATACAGTTTGATTTAGTACGAAGTACGGTATGGGGACAGAACGGATACCGCGCATTTGTTTCGATAGCGAAACAAATACCGCGCATTTGTTTCGATAGCGCAACAAATACCGCGCGTCGAATTTCAGCGGCTAGGATTATAGCCGGTTTTGATCGGACGGCCACGATAGGCGCCGCGATCACGGAAAAGGCATTTTTGGCGTTTTACGGTCTTTTGCCACGACGGATGACACGTGGCGTGATAACATTGGACTACGAGAATTCCGGAGATTATAGGAACTAATCCTGATTTGACACGTGTCGACATTTTGGCCATGTCGTACAATGGTCGTACATAAAGTACACCGGCACCTGTACTTTTCTGTACGACACAGTAATTTGATTGGTGCCGTACTTCAGTAGATAGAGTTTTAGAGAGGGAATAGTACTTAGAAAATTTTGGGTAGGCAGCTGCCTCTCCCAGAGAGCACCCTGTATAAATGGCAAACTTTGGCCAGCCATAACTATCAATTTACTTGACCATTTTCAGTGATTCTTTTTGATGCGGACTCAGGGGAGTCCACGCTACACAGGGGTGTAGTCGGCCCGAGTTTTTGTTTGCCAGGGTGGCTGCATTTCTAAGGGAAAGTCAAAGTGGGTGAATGTGTCCAAATCTCATATTCTAACTTTGCATTCTGTGGTGAAACTGAGCACACAGAAAGTGTTATTTCACAGGGGTGAATCTATATTGGGATTGTGACTGTCAAGGGGTCGGTCACTTGGGTTAATATTAACTTGGAGTCGGCACTATCTAGATTAGCTTCTTTTGGATCTGCATACTCTGAGGGCCAATGGAGGTCTCAGAGTTTCAGAGACAAAACGTTACGTTACTGAGGCATGATCACATATCATTTTCTTGTCGGCGTACATATCCAACGAACGGTGTAAAAGTTGGGGTAAACATTGACGATCCAGATTGGTCACAAATTGACCGCTTCTGCGATGCTGACTACTGTAAAGTTGGTCTGCCATAATCGACATGACAACATAGTTGGGAATTTGACCAAGGCCGGAGGGTTCGTTTGAGCGCCAACAAGCAAGTCTCCCTCTTTCGAATGGTGGCTTAAGTTTGATTCCTTTTGCTAGAGTTACTCCGGCGGCATATTTGGGTAGTTGGTCTTTGGTGGCACCTACCACCACCTCTTGATTTATCGTCGATGACTTTCCAATTCTTGCCCAGGTTGTCCCTAAGGTGGAGGAAAACCTTTTTCCTTTTCATGAGACTCTTCTCTCCGCGCGTGTGCTCCTCCCACCTGATGCAAGAAACCTGGTTCCACCCTTTCAAACTTTTATTTTTCGACAACAACATTCATCGCCAACAACGTATAACTAAGCAATTGGCAGCCGTTGAATTCCATATCCTTTTAAACGTGCTTCTTTCTGCTCAATCACGTGCTGGAATGCGTTCGTGTTCTGGGCCAAGGGCTGGTGCATGGCTACAAGCCACGCCGATTTTTTCGACCTGTCGTCTGACGTCCAACAAGTTCACATCAGCCTTACGTCTTCGTTTGGGTTTGCCTCATCCTGCACTTCTTAGGCGACCCCATTGTGTGTAATCAACCTATCGACTCGGACGTGGCTCATCTTCTCTGTTACTCTAAGGGCGGTGAACGTACTGTTGCGCATGATTTGGTTCGCGACTCAATTGCTGCTATTGGAACCGATGCAAGCTACACCGTGAGGCGCAAAGTTTCTCATAAACTACCTCTTCGCCCCCAGTCTAACGGCCTTCAAAGTCTTCGGGTTGACTTGGTTTTCATTCATGGGGCTGAAGGACTTTGGGTGATGTGGTCCTCACGGATCCGACTGGGACCCACGTTTCTTCTCGCGCGGCGGTACATACAGGTGTGGCGGCTCGGGACGCAACAACTTCTAAGGAAAGAGTTTATGCTCACCGAGACCCGGCGAACCAATTTGTTCCAATTGCCGTAGAAATATTTGGAACTTTGGACAAATCCTTTTATGATTTCCTCCGTGACTGTGCGAAGAAAATAATTGAGATCTGAGGTCCAAGAAGTCCTCCCCCGAGCCTTCTCGTCGCGTTTTACCGTCAGCGAGTATCAGTGGCTCTTCAACGAGCGCAAGCCGCGGCCCTTCTAAAGCGGAGTACGGTGGCGGATGACTGGCGAGGAATCCTACAGAATCTCATCCAAGGATTCGGTTGCTGTTGCATGACTTTAGTAGTTTGGAGGGAGGTTTTGGGCGACATGTAACGACGGTTTTGGTTTCTTTGCGCGACGCTACTTGAACCGGCAAATTGCCACGCACTTTTTGAAATAAAGTTTGACATTGTGCCAATTTGACCAAGTCGTTGACGAACAACCATAAAGTCTTCAGCAAGTTGAGCCGTACATAATTGCACGAGAAAGTCATGTACACCGCGAATCGTAAGTAGAGTAATGAAAAAATTAGAGTACAAAAACTGAAAAAAACAATTAGAGTAATTAACGCTAACTTATGTGATAGAGCCTTTTCAACTATGAAGTTTACTCTGAATTTATTTAAGTACTCTAATTTGGAACGCTAATATCCCTCATAAATAAAGGTATTTTTAGTCGCAGCGACGTTTGCACTTCTGCCTACGGTTTGTTATAACGCAGATACATGACGGCATTGGGCGACTTAGAACGTTGGGCTGCGCGCTGGCGGGCGGACTTCATAGTTAAAAACGCTAATTAAACTTTACCTTAAATAGAATAATGAAAAAATTAAAATCGATTACTCTATTTGATGTCATAGAGTCGATATTTCGAGCGACCGAATTAGAGTAACTTACTCTAACTACGATGCGCGGTGTACTGTACACCGCGAATCGTAATTAGAGTAAATTACTCTAATTCGGTCGCTCCAAATATCGACTTTATGACATCAAATAGAGAAATCGATTTTAATTTTTTCATTATTCTATTTAAGGTAAAGTTTAATTAGCGTTTTTAATTCTAATATAGGTTCGTTTTAAATAGTGTGGAGTAAGGACGACCTCCGACCGCGCAAAATTGTACTTTATTAAGTTAAAAAGTACAGATAATGATTTAATACATACCGTTATCATGTAGCTAGTGACGATAAACTGTACGTTTTGCCAAATTCTGTAGAAATACCTTATTTACAATAGAGGATATTAGCGTGCCAAATTAGAGTACTTAAATAAATTAGAGTAAACTTCATAGTTTAAACAACTCTATCACATAAATTAGCGTTAATTACTCTATTTTTTTTTGTTCTTGTACTCTAATTTTTTCATTACTCTAATTATGATTCGCGGTGTATAGGTAAGTACACCACGAATCGCAATTAGTGTTAATGTTTTTTTGCCACTTAAAAACATCTTTTCTCCGTACACAGATGCTCGATTGTGGATCTGACGGTTGCGATTGAAAGGTATCAAACTCAGATTTCGATTGGATGTCTCAAATTAAAAGCTGGACAAGTGTGTACGGAGAAAAGATGATATATGTTACGAAAAAAATATTAACACTAATAGCGATTCACGGTGTACAGTACTCGCGAATCGTAATTAGAGTAATGAAAAAATTAGAGTAAAAAAACCAAAAAAAACAATTAGAGTAATTGACGCTAATTTATGTGATAGAGCTTTTTCAACTATGAAGTTTACTCTAATTTATTTAGTTATTCTATATTGGGTTATGTCGGCGATAATTATGTGCGCGATAATTATGAACACTAAGGGCGTGTTCCCATGTGTTCAAGTAAGGGTTTTTTTCTGTCGTTTTCACAGAAAATGGGACTTCCAACGAGAAAATATTACGCCGTACGAAAAATGGGCAAAACCACAAGTACATTTTGCGTCATCTTGGAACTTGGAATGTACGGCAATTTGGCGTTGTTATCATCGCGACCCACTTCCAGCTCATCTTCACACTTGCACTGGAATCAAATCGCGATCTGATTTTAGTCAAAATACTACCCTATTGACGAATAGAAATCCTGGATTGCACGCGTCAAACGTTTTCAATTTTTTTTTTGCGGTTGGGAGAGTACACGAAAAAAAAGGTGTTTGTCCGTTTGCTTATGTTGTCCACTTGCGGGCGTCTACAAATGTCATTTTGTAGACGTAGGCGATTGATTATGTCGTTCACGTGTGGGCGTCAACAAATGACAGTCGGCGTCGACAGTTGTCCCAGTATGTTAGGAGCTCTTTGCGGCGTACAAATGTCCGCAGTTTGTTCCGAGATAGTCGGCGTCTACAAATGTCAGCAGTTTGGGCTTCGCAAGTATTGGCGACGTGTACAACTGCCACATATTCAAAATAATGAACGCGCAAGTAACGATTCACATAAGCACACTTTGAAAAGTACACCGTAAAATCAGCGCTAAATTCCAAAATAACGTTTCAAAATATCGGTTACATGGGAACACGCCCTAAATTACGTAGAAGTACAAAATGTGTCAGTCCGGTATAGTATTGACGTCACTATGACGCTAATAAAATTTGTCGCATTGAATGTCAGTTAATGTTCACACTGACGACGGTGCTGTCGACGGACGAGAGTTATGCGAACGGCTTTTTTTTTTTATGTGATTGATTTTTTTGTTTAGTGCGATTTCACGTGCGAGCGCGATTCTATTTAATCATTATTTGTAGCTTTTTACTTATAAAAGTACAATTTTGCACGGTCAGACGTCGTCCGTACTCCACACTATTTAAAAGTGACCTATATTATAATTTTTTACGCTAATTAATCCTCACCTATATTAGAATATTGAAAAAATTAGAATCGATTACTCTATTTGATGTGATAGAGTCGAAATTTCGAGCGACCGAATTAGAGTAATTTACTCTAATTACGATTCGCGGTGTACTGTAGCAATCGATTTCGGGCAGACCAGAAAATTTCCCTTGCCCTTATTTTCAAAGTTTGAAATACGCTGTACGGCAAAGAAGAATCCGTACGTGCAGGAATCTTTCGGCAAGAAAAGACATAAAAAAAAAAAACCCCTAAAAAAGAACTCTACTGCTGCAAACGGCAGTTTCCTTCGAATCCAGGAACAGAACCCGGGAGAATCCGGTCGAGAATCTTCTGTTTTTTTTCTTCTTTTTTGTGTTTTTGCTTAATTTTTCCCATTTTTCCCCCTTCCTTCCTTCTGTTTTCTTGTTTTTATTTCATTTTTTTAAATTGTTTCCGGATTTTTTTTTCTCTTTTCCCTTTGTTGTTATTATTCAAGCAAAAACGAATTATTTTAAGTTTTGTTCCTGTAAAGCTCCAAACTGACCTATAAAAATAACTTATTTTGACTCTTTTTGTTAAAGAATAACTTTGTTAGTATTCGGAGGTTGTTGTTTTTTTTTTTTAATTAAATTAACCAGAAAAAATATATTTTAACTCTTATTGCTGTTTACTTATTTTATTTCTTCTCTTTTAAGCATTTTTTGGCTTTTTTCTAATTTCTTCAATTGAATGGAGAAAAGAAATTAAAAAAAAAAAAACAGATATCGAAAAAGATTTCTATCCTGAAAAATAGACAAGACATAGTGATTTTCAAAAAAAATCAATGTATATTTTAATTACTTTCAATTAATATTTGAACCATTTTCTTTTTCAATTTATTATTTTTTCGCTGACAATTTGCTAAATGTTTAATTATCATTTTTTTGATCAAATTTAAAATTAAAATTAAAATGAAATCAAATTACAGAAGAAAAAAACTATAATAAAATAAAAATCAAAGCATAATATTATCAAAATCAAACTAAAATTAATGAAACTTTAATTAAAACTAAAATTAATTCAAAATTAGGCAAAATTAAATAATTAAGTTTCAAAAAAAAATCTTCAAAGGAACTCAGTTGGTTATAGATTTGCTTTAAATGAAAACTAAACAATTTTGAAATCAAAACTAATTTGAGATTAAAACAATTTTGAAACATAGTTAAATCAAATCAAGAAATCATTTGCTAACAAATCAGTTTTAAACGGATTGTTTCCATTTTTTGATATTGGATAGAAAAAAATCTTATAAGTAATTATTATTAACTGGTTACAATCACTTTTCATTTGAGAACATAGTCAATACATCTATGGTCAATAGTTGGTCCTGAAAATTAATTGGTTTTTAAGTTTTTAAATTAATAAATTAATAAGTTAATTGGTTTTGGTTATTATTTGCGATAGATATAATTAAACGTTAGAAATTAATAATTTTAATTTCACATTTTTTTATATGTGTTTTCTGGTTTTATTTCAATTTTGATGTCTAAATTTGATTTGTTTCTTCTTCTTTTTCTCTTTCATTTTCATTTTACATTCTTGCTAATTTTGATTTCAGTCTGATTTATAATTGTATTTCTGTTTTAAATTCATTTTGATTTTGATTTCTATTCTATTTTTGAAGTTTTTATTTCTTCGAGTTCTTCTTTTCTTTTGTAGATTTCTTTTCTTTTGTTTTGGGATGTTTAAATTTTATCATTAAATTATTATCTGATGTCAAAATAGTATTTCGAAAAGGTTAGTTTATTTTATTTATAAAAAAATGTGAATGAAATCATTGATTTAATCATGAAATTTCACACATTGCTTCAACAATATTTTACATTATTTTAACATTTTTTGTTTATTTTTTTTAAATCTGCGTCAAGCTACTCGAAATCAAAAAATATTCCTTCGGTTTTTTGTCAGAAAAATAAATAAAAAATATAAATATTGAAAAAAAAACCTATTTCTTTTCTTTCTGAATAATAAATAGAAAAATACGTCTAAAGAAAATATTTATTTATTTCTTTCTTTTCCTAGTCAATAAAAAATCTGTCAAAAAAATTTCACATTCATACCGTTCACGGGCATTTTTGTTTGTTTTTTTTTTTAATTTGCTTCTTTCAAAAAGTAATAGTCGTAATCAATCATTATTCATGTATATCTATTTATTCCTTTTTATTAAGACACAACTAAATAAATAAACATGTTCATTTACCCATAAGAAATCCTTAAAATTACAACATTTTTTTCCACAATCCACCTTATTTTTTTCTTACCCCTCGTCCCCTTTTCTTGTCTTCTTCCATCCCTCCCCTCGCCTCATCTCTTCTCTCTTTCCCTCTCCTTTCCCTCTCCTTTCCCTCTTCTTTCTCTCTATTTTTTCTTTTTCTTGTTTTAATTTGGACAACTTTTCCTTTTTAAAAGTGTTAAAAAAAGTCAAACCATATTTGACCATATCGACCATATTTTACTTTTTCGATGGACGACTCTAAATCAACAATATCGTGTTCGATGGTGGGACCCACCCAAGCCGAAAAATCCCTTCCTCCCCAAACTCCAATTACTATATTGGTGGGACCACAACAAACCCCATTTTCTATAAGTTCCCATATTTTGGAAAATTCTCTTTTTTTTCGGGCTCTCCTTAGTAGTCGATGGCAAGGGGACAGATGTCACACATCGCTGGAAAGTACAAACGGACAACTGACGGTGAAAGTCGATTGCGAGGAGGACGTGTTTCGTCTTCTTGTGCGACTAATGCAGTATGGAATGTACGGTTTTTTGTTTGTTTGTTTTTTTATTTTTGTTTGTTTTTCGTTTTTCGTTTGCTTGTTTGTTTGTTTTTTGTATTTTGTTTGTTTTCGTTTTCGTGTTCAAAATTTTGAACTAGAGATACTCTTGTCAAAATTTACGATTGGTTTGTATATTTGTCAATGTACAATTTTTTTTGGAGGATAACAAATTTTGATGATTTAAAATTACTCATTTTTGCAAACAAGCAAATAACAGTAATGCAATAACGGCAACAAGAAAGAGAAACAAAAAAATAAAAATAAAAAATGATTTAGTATGGTGGAACATAAAATGCCAATCGTATCCGTAAGTGTATATATCAGTTAAAGTATTTATTATTATTACTTTTATGATATTTTCATGTTTTCTGGTTTGTGTTTTTTCCTCTTATATATTTTTTATCTTTGCCAAAAACTATGGCAGGAATTTAATCATTTGTGACATTTGTCACATTTTCCTATCCACTCCATTTAAAGCATGTTATTTTTCATTCTCATACTTTTATAGTTCGTCATTTGGATGAGATTTTATAATCATTAATGATGGAAACGTTATTTTTTTCTGTTGCAAACCGATTTTTTTTATATTTGTTTTTTTGTTTATGTTAAAAGGTCTTTATCGATTCTTTTTGATTCAATCCGATTCAACTCTATTCAATCCTAATGATTGGACGAATTCAAAATAATTTTGAACAAAGTTGATAGAAGGAGCTCGACAGTTTTTTTAAACTTTCATATAGAACGACTTCACAAATAAATTTTACTTGTTACTTTTCTTGTCTTGCTCTTGCATCAGTCGTCCTGTTGCTTACAGATTTCTTTCTCTCCCTCACTCTCTCTCTCCCTCTCTCTCCCTTTTGTCCTCCCTCCCTCCCTCCCTCCATCCATCTCTCCCTCCCTCTCTCTCTCCCCTCTCTCTCTCTCCCTCTCTCTCTCTCTCTCTTGCAGATTTGCGGCTCTTCCATCGAACCTCGCACCCGACGTGATGTTTCGTCTCCAATGTGAAATGAATTATTTTGGGATATCTGTCTCCGATTTTCCTTCCTCTCTCGATCAAGAAGAATCCCCTTATAATCGGGATCTTCTCGCACGTGTGAGCTGGCAAGGAAGTAACCAAAAGGACGTGACGTGTCATTGTTCTTTTCGATTTCCGGAAACCGAATGGCTCGTAAGTCTCTTTCACTGTTATATTTTTTGTGGACGTTGTAGTCGTTTTGTTAATCTTCCCGAAGATCTTCTTTTTAAAGTATTATCTGCGGCCCAAGGATTAAAGAGACAAAATAAACTTTTTCCTGAGGCCGGTCCTCGTGACAAGTTTCGAAACGGTGTCGTCCGGTGTCAAGATATTTCTCATAGTCTTTTTCATGTGAATGATGTCGAAGGATTTTCTTGTCTTTCTTGTCCATCCTCGTCTTTTGCGGTTTGTCTCGAACCTTTTCACGCTTTTTGTGTCGAATGTCACGTCAATGTTTCGGTAAAGAATAATTTACCAAAATCTCAAGCTCTCGTGGGAAAACTTTGGCTTTTAGCGGAGGAAGCTTCAAGGAAACTTACACAAACCTAGGTCAATTTTTGTAAGTTTTTTTCCTTTTTGGGTTTCTTAGGGTTTTTTTAGGGTTTTTTCCCTCGTTTAACGCCTTGAGACCCAGGTAAACGGATGATTAGAATGATCCGAGAATGTCATTTCGTTTTCTATTCTTTTTATTTTTATAATTTTCCCAATTGTTGCTATTGTTTTTAGTTTTGAACCAATAATAAAGTGGCGTATTATACGATTAGTATATGGCCATAGCAAAGAAACTAAGGCTAAATATTAATTGCTTCACAAGAGCTGTAAATAGCAATTAGTATCAGTTGAGGTTATTTTTTCCATTCGGTTTAATTTTAGGGTTCTTATTTTCTCACTTACGATTTATTTAGGAGTAGGTTTTTTTACCGACGAGCGATATATGGAGATTATGGTTGTTCCAATGTTTAAAAAAAAAAGTTTTTCACGAAGTGTTTGGGACTCCCACTCCTTTTTTGTTGTTTGATAAGGAATAGGTTTATCTCCTTTCATTTTGTTTTCTTTTGTTTTATTTTGTATTGTTTTGTTTTGCTTTGCTTGGTTTCTAAATTTGTCCTTTTCAAGTTTTTTTCCTCAGGGTCATCGCACTTTTTTTTTTGTTGTTCTTATTTATTTGTCCATGTCACATCACTTTCCGGTAAAAATGTCATTGTTTTGTAAGTTATTTTTTTTTTCTCGTTTTTTTTTTGTTTTTTTTTTTTTGTTTGTTTTTTTTTTTTTTTGTTATTTTTAACGAGGAAAAAGTAGGCGGTTGTTTCCTTTTATTTATGTTTGAAACCTTTCTACCCCTTTCAGTCGGTTTTTATTATTATTGTTATTATTATTACTGTTGTCATTATTTTATTTTGTGAATTTGCTTGTGTCTGTCTTTCTTTATATTTTTGTTCACTTATTTGTTTGTTTTTTTCTTTTCTATTCCTTATGTGCTTTTTTTATCTGTTTTTATCGACTCGCTTCCTTTTCTTTCTGTATTTGTTGTTTTATTATTTTACTGCTTTATTGTTTTATTGTTGTTTTGTTATTTTTTTGTTTCATCTTTTTAGAATTGCTCTATTGTTTTATTGTTTTGTTGTTTTATTGTTTGGTTTGGTGTTTTATTTTTTACTTTTAATTTACTTTTCCGTTGATTCTCTCCGATTTTGAAGTCCTCTACTTTATGAACATCGGAGTCCCTTTCTTAATTCTCCATTCCTTTCTTCATTTATATTTTTATTCACTTATTTACTTTTTTGTTAAATTGTTCGATTGTTTTATTGGTTTGTTGTTTTGTTATTTTATTTTTTGTTGTTCCGTTGTTCCATTGTTTCATTGTTTTTTTGTTTAAAACTACTTATTTACTTATTACTTCATTGTTTTTTTTACTTATTTACTTGTTTTTTTATTGTTTTATTTCTTTGTTTTTTGTTTATTTGTTCAGTTACGAGATTCCCTACAGTGAACATTCGAGTTTTACGGAACTCAAAGATTTTGTTCAGTTCATGGATCCGGAAATAATAATTCCCTCCGTTCACAATAAAGACGAAATGTCCGCCGAGAATCTCGTCACCCTTTTAAGCGAAAATGGGGATGAAAAATGAAAATGGGAAAAAAAAAGAAAAAAAAGGAAAATGGGGAAGAAAAAAGGAAGAAAAAAGGAAAGGAGAAGGAAAAATAAAGAAGGAAATGGGGAAGGAATTCAAGAATGGAGAAAGTAAATATAAAAATGGGAGATTGAGTTTTTAGGAGGAGGGAGAGGGAGGGAGGATGTAGGGTTTTAGGTGAAAATGTCGGGAAAAAATGGGGTTTTTAAATGGTGGATGTTTTACGAATTTGGCAAATTAAGTCATATGTAATAATTTAATGAAACCATTTTGGGATTTTGTGAAAAAAAAATTACAACTGAAGTTGTGTATTATTATTTAGTATTTTTTTGCCCATTTATTTAATATTTTTGTCATTCTTATTTGGGTATGAAATTTTTTTTCGTCCTATTTTCACTCTTTTCTTTCTTTTTTACTCTTTTCCACTTCTTTTTACTTTTTTCTCTCTTTTTTTATATGTTTTTGCTTTTAAGATACTGGTAGACATATTTCGAAAGATAAAGTATTAACATAATCATGAAAGCAAAAAGTATGTTAGCAAAACTATTAGCAAAAGTATTTAGTACTGTTTATTTAGTATTATGTTTTAGCAAAAGTACTTTCGAAGAAAAGTACGAACATATTGAAGACAAGGATTTGCATATTGCAAAATGTAAAAGCTAAATTTATTTTGAAATATAAGGATTCACTCATTTTGAAAGATAAGTCTTCGTATATTCTGGAAGACGAGTATGGACATATTTTGAAAGGAAACCAGTATCATATTCTGAAAAAAAAAAATTAGCATTTTTTTTTTTTTAGTAAGTTATGACAGATTTTAACAGATAAGAATCATTTTACTTTGTGAGATAAGATTCTACCCATCCTGTTCAACTTGAAGGTGGTTCAGTAATTAAAATAATTATAGTGCTAAAATAATTATAGTATTTTAATAATTATACTATTAAAATAATTATTGTTGCCGTAATGTTAAACTTTTGAATGTTGCTTCGATGTTAAATATTGAAAAAACATCAAATAAGGTCGATATTAAATATTGAAAAAACATTAAATAATGTCGATATGAAATATTGAAAAAACATTAAATAAGGTCGATATTAAATATTGAAAAAACTTCAAATTGGGTAAATTCAATTGGACCCTAATTGTTTGAAGGTCATAATTGTGGCTGTTACGGTACTAACTCAAAAGTGTTCGATATCCTCACAATTTATTTATTTTGGTGCCATAAGTATCTAATCGCTTCTTCTCAGGTTTTCCTATTCACAAAAAGGAAAAGGGGGGGGGGGGGGGGTGGTACTGTAGGAAACTTTTCCCAAGCACTGGTTTTTTTTCTTTTTAACATTTGCAATAACTCTAATAGTTGTTATGACTTAGCATAATTTCATGTTCGTTCCTTGTTGTCACTTAGTTTTTTTTTCTTTTTTTTTTCTCTTTACGTCATAGTTCTAGAATGCGGTATTATAAAGAATAGTACATGCCTTAACATGTGAAAATATGTTTAATTCATATATTATCCCTAAAAATCGTACTCTAATTTTGCAAAAGTTGCAATAGCGGCTGAAATGCACATCATTAGGATCACAGGGATTGAAACTCCTAATAAAGAAAAAATATGTATAATAATAAAGTGGAAGATTTTTGTTTGATTAATCGACACGGTTTAGGGCAAAGATAAAGAATAAAAGAAACGAACAATTATTAATAATGAGACCGTCATTTAACTGAAATGGACGGACAGGATTGAGCGCCCTTAATTGGAATGATTTTTGTACATAAAAACTTTCGGAATTAAAAAACAACATTGAAAACGACCAAGTAACTTCGAAACGACCGAATATCTTCGAAAGTACACCATGTATCGCTATTGGTGTTGACGTTTTTTTTCCCACTTAAAACATCTTTTCTCCGTACATGTTTGTCGGATTACGGATCTGACGGTTGCGATTAAAAACCAAGATTCTCACCTTCCCATCGGCGGTCTCCGTATAAAAAGCGGACAAGTGTGTACGAAGAAAAGATATTTTAAGTGAAGAAAAAATTATTAACACTAATAGTAATAGCGATACACGGTGTAGACAGCTCATCGTTATTAGACTTAACAACACTAATTAGGTCGCGATATTTTTAGTGGAAAATCAAAAAACAGTGTTAACAACACTTTTGAAGAAAATGGACATAATCTGCCACTTCTCTCTGCACTTAATTAGTATTATTAATTTTAATTTCGCATTAACACTAATAAAATCCTTAACTTTGTTAAAGATGGGCAGTGTAACGTACACAGCATACCGTTACTAGCGTAGAGGACTTATTACCGTTAATAATCTAAAATTAGATTTAATAGTACTAATTGAGTACAAGGAGACGTGGCAGTTTGTCTTTCACGTCCTTAAACAGTGTTGCTAACACATTTTTTGTAATTTTCGGCCAAAAAAAATCACAACTGAATTAATGTTATTCACTCTATTAAAGGTAAGCGCATCGTATCGTGCCGACAAAAACGCTACGCATTCATGTGACGTCACAGGGTATTATTCACCGTCAAAACGTATATATAATTATACTTTAATTATTCACGGCCGTTTGACACGCTTCCCAGTTGATGGCAGACACGTGGGTCCATAACTACAGTCGCCCTTGCGCTTTCGCGCGCTGTCTGCCGTCCTGGAGCCACGCAAAATGACAAAAAACCGAATATCGAGTCAAAAACCGCCGCTCGATCAGAAACGTGGATGCCGGATAACCATCCACCATCCATCGGTATACATGTAATTCCGTACGAAATCATTCTGTCCGATCTGGGACCGCGATTACCGCCTGATCATTCTGAAAAATCTGAAAAAACGTCTCAAGGTGTCATTATTACATAAGGTGTTATTTAATAGAACATTCCCAGGTTCTGTAACGGTCTGGACATTGTGCTGTACCACAACAACCCATGTAACACTGATTTGTGTACATATTGGCACCATAAGCTTTAGAAAGTATCCAAGTTCTAACTCTCCTCAGGCATGAATGATAGCCTATTCTCACCGGAAAAAAATTAACTTCCGCAACAGACGGGCGCTCGAATAATGTACAGCTTTCCGTGCACCGACTTTGTTGTTATCGGAAGTAACCGTCCAATAGAACTTCCTCAAAATGTTTGAGGATATTGAATTCGGGTTAAGGTTCTGCGTCTTTCTTTGAAACAAGCCAACGGTAAACCTAAAAGCTGGCAAAGCAAAAACTCGGAACGGCTATTTTATTGTTTTCGCAAGAAAAAATTATCCAAATTTGAACCACCGTCGTCGTCCCTCAAACATTTATTCTCTCTCTCTCTCTCCCCTCTCTCTCTCTCTCTCTCTCTCTCTCTCTCTCTCTCTCTCTCTCTCTCTCTCTCTCTCTCTCTCTCTCTCTCTCTCTCTCTCTCTCTCTCACACACACACACACTTTTTCCCTCCATCTCTCACTCCCTCCAACCCCCATTTGTAAACCAGGCCGTTACTTTTTTTATCAATCTAAAAAACTCACACTTTTTCCCTCCATCCCTCACTCCCTCCAACCCCCATTTGTAAACCAGGCCGTTACTTTTTTTATCAATCTAAAAAGCTCACACTTATTCCCTCCATCCCTCAATCCCTCCAACCCCCATTTGTAAACCTGGCCGTTACTTTTTTTACCAACCTAAAAAGCTCACACTTTTTCCCTCCATCCCTCACTCCCTCCAACCCCCATTTGTAAACCTGACCGTTACCTTTTTTATCAATCTAAAAAGCTGTTGTATAAAGATTTTGTTTCCAACTCTTCTCAAGCTTTTGTTTTCAAACTGATTGGTATGCTATTCAACTCCTTTAGTAAAGCAAAATTGAGATCAATGGAATTTGATGAAATTTGATTTGATTTGGTTTTGTTTAGGTTGACTTTGTTGAGCTTTTCTAATTTTTAAAAAAACTGTTGTTGGTGTTTTAGAAATCAACTATTGACGCTGGGATTACAAATTGAGAGGGAAAATCTGAATCGAGGTACAAACCGAAACCGTCCAATAGAACTTCCTCAAAATGTTTGAGGATATTGAATTCGGGTTAAGGTTCTGCGTCTTTCTTTGAAACAAGCCAACGGTAAACCTAAAAGCTGGCAAAGCAAAAACTCGGAACGGCTATTTTATTGTTTTCGCAAGAAAAAATTATCCAAATTTGAACCACCGTCGTCGTCCCTCAAACATTTATTCTCTCTCTCTCTCTCCCCTCTCTCTCTCTCTCTCTCTCTCTCTCTCACACACTTTTTCCCTCCATCTCTCACTCCCTCCAACCCCCATTTGTAAACCAGGCCGTTACTTTTTTTATCAATCTAAAAAGCTCACACTTATTCCCTCCATCCCTCAATCCCTCCAACCCCCATTTGTAAACCTGGCCATTACTTTTTTTACCAACCTAAAAAGCTCACACTTTTTCCCTCCAACCCTCACTCCCTCCAACCCCCACTTGTAAACCTGACCGTTACCTTTTTTATCAATCTAAAAAGCTGTTGTATAAAGATTTTGTTTCCAACTCTTGTTACCTTTTTTATCAATCTGAAAAGCAGTTGTATAAGGATTTTGTTTCGAACTCTTTAGTAAAGCAAAATCGAGATCAATGGAATTTGATGAAATTTGATTTGATTTGGTTTTGTTTAAGATGACTTTGCTGAGTTTGTTTAATTTTTGGGAAAATTGTTGATGGTGTTTCAGAAAACATTTATTGACGATGGGATAGTACATTGAGCGGAAATATGAGAATCGAGGTACAAGAGGACGTAAGGGTGCAAATAGAAAATATGGCACATTTGATTCAAATTTTGAGGCAAGTTACGTTTGGGTATCTAGCAGTTTGAGAATTTTGTTTTACAATCTGATTGCGTTTAATTAGGGTTTTTCTTAATTAAAGATTGACGTATTCAAATTCTTGGTTATGGTCATTTTTTCGCTTTTTTTGTGCCTTGTTTTAAGGTAGAAAGGTAAAATAATATAGTAAGTTTAACAACTGAATAAGCTAATAAGTCTAAAAATAATAATAAATGTAATAAGTTTAATAATTTTTATAAGTTTATAAATTTAGAAGCTTAAATAAGTTAATGTCTTGTCTTTGGACCACATCAATAATATCGGGGCTTCTACAATTTCACCAATAATTTGTTGTTGATAAATGAGTAGGTTTATAGTGTTAAGTTAGTAAGTTTAACGATGGGCTCCGTAGCAAGATAAAAATGCTAATAATTACATTGTTACATAAAATCAGGTAATGTTGGAAATTATGATGAAGTTCCATGTATTATGAAAACATGTTTTTGATGATACCTATGTGGAATGTGAATTCGTTTTCTTCTTTACCTCATTCTTTTCTTTTTAAAGGCTGACTAGAGGTATAAACTGACATTTTTCACGATTCTCTTTGATAACGGTTTTAGTCATGACGACTTCTAGTTTTATCTTGAGGTTTTTGTTGGAGTTAAATTTTAATATAGATTTTATTTTAATAATAGCTACTATTGTTATCATGAGCAATTTCAACCTCAATTGTCGGGCGGCCTTTTACCAATAAATGCATTAAACCTTGCCCTTGTCTCCTATTCGATTGCAATTGAGGTCGAGTCAACCAAGTCGAGTTTAGGCAAGGGCTTGTTTCGCTCCAATGGTTTTATTATAGTTTTACTTTAAAACCAAGAGTCGCATGCTTTTTTGTTGAGTCGCATATATTTTTGCAGAGACTTCTGAATTTTTTTGAGATTCCGTTATGAGTAAAAGCATTAAGCTATATTTAAATCGTTTATAACATATTGTGCTCTTACATCCCTAAGGTGGATGTTAGCACTCAAATGAAGGTTGTTATTAGATGCATTGTCTTTAAAATCCTTGACAATTTTTTCAGGTCTTGATTTTTTGAGGTACTTAAAACAAAAAATAAAGTTAACCATTGTTTTAACTATGATTAAAGTTAACCAGAATTTTGTTTTGTATGGTTTTCCTTATATCAAAATCATTTAGCCTTGGTATTTTAGAACATATAAAGTCGTTTTTGTGTTTTATGATAATTGAAATGCGTTCATATAGAAATTTCAAATGAAACAGTTCTTTTTAAATTAGAAACTCCTATTTTTGCTGCAAAAAATCTTAGCTGAAAGAAAAACAAAACCAAACGAACATCTAAGAGATTGTTTACATTTTGCAACAAGAAAAAATGCAATAATCATAGTTATGAAGCAAATAGTTGCAAATCCTGGTTTTTTGAATTTTGGACAAGTGATAAAACCTGTAGGAGGAGGCATAATATACTAAAACACTCTGCAATATAAAGATTCCATTTTAAAAGAAGGATAAAAGGTAAATTTTGAATAATCAAGGTTATCGATTCTCCAGATTTACTTATTTCAAGAGCCAGCTGCGAATTTTTTGAAGTTGGAATTTAAGATATAAATGAATAGAACATAAAAACAAATGATTTTATTTAATTCACTTGTTATAATTTTAATTTTAGTGTTTATTCCTTAGATTATTGTAATTGTGCGCATAAAAGTTGCGCAATCGCAAATTCTTAAAATCCAAAACCCTGTAATGAAAAGACAAGCAAAACCTTAAAATGTCAGATTTAGAAGTAAAAGTATATTATCAGATTCTTATATTTTTGTGTATGATTATTCTAGTTGTTAATTTTATATTCTTATCTAATGCATATTAATCAGTAGTATCGTTTATGAATAAAAATTAACAAATTGCTTCACTACTCAGATGATTTATTGTTGTGGGACTCACAGTTTACAATAAAATACATCAAAGAAATTTTAAAGTTTATGTATTCTTAGATTATTTTAATAAATTAAAAATTCAAAAATTAATGTTGTAAACCTTTTTGACATAGATGATAAGATCATTAAAATTCTACAGAGGTTTGGAGAACTCTATAAGTTTACAGTAATTATTTTAAACACGCTTTAATTAAATTAGAATATTAAAATTTTAAAATCCAGACTTGTATCGATAATATACAGTTTATAAAATTGACTGCTAAAAAATCACCTAATAAGCTTTATAATTCTCTAAACAAAAGCTGATATTATAGGGCAAACGATTTTAGTTTATAGAGAAATAATAAAATTGGAGAACTATGGATTTGAAAATGGGGTTAAAGAGACCAAGTTGGCATTAATGTCATTTAAGTTAATGATTTTTATCGCAGACCATATGAATACTCCACGGTTCTTCTGCAGTTTCACCCAATGAACAAATGTTGAAAGTTAAAGTTGAATGACTTTGTTAAATCAATATCTTGTTTGTAGACAACACCAACATCTCTCTATCTACTACAATTTCACTCACATTGTATCGTATTGTATCGTATGTATTATGTTGTAATGTATTGTATTGTATCTTATGTATTTTGCTGTAAAGTATTATATTGTATTCGATATAGTTTGTTGTAATTTTTTTATATGTTTAGTGTTAGTTTGTAATGTACAAAACCGACGCCCCAATTTTTATAAGATTTTCAAAAAATTAAAAAAAGTTTAACCATCTATACTTTTTGATCTCTTACAATTTGGGTTTATTCTAACTACCGACTATTGATCGGCTGCTTCATTGGTGGTGTGCAGGATTGTGCAAATATGGCGGAATATAGTGCAATTATCGATATTGATTTTAATGAAGACACTAGCAATACAGAAGAAAACCATTTTTTCGGAACTCTATTCAACACCCAAAGAAGTATCGCATCCACTTAACAAAGTCATCTTATTAGCCCAAAACCAGAAGATGCTAAATTTTTACAAAAGCATTGGAACATGGAATCCACGACATCCTTATAAATGCCTGGGTGCAAACCCAACAAAGGGAGACGATAAATATAACCAACCACGAATGGTGATTTCTCGTGGACAACAAAATAAACGAGTCATAGTGGTATTTGGGGTACGTAAACATTGAATCACAAAAAAGGAAATTAGACACTTTAAAGAAAAAATACAAAAAACTTTTAATAAAAAACATAATTGAGTGGAACAGGCTAAATAAAATGAAGGTACTTTGACATCCTCTATTCAGTCCTACCGCATAGTAATAAAATTAATGGGGTGGATTTTAATTTTGATGGAGACATCTTTCACAATACGGAAAAAAATTAACATAGACAACATAGGAGAAAATGATGCTCTCAAAAATGACGAGAAAACCATATCTATTCGTTAATTTTTCAAACCCGTGTTGGATGAGTTTCTCCTGTTGGACGATCTTTTTTTGGATGTGACACAAATCTAATGTAAAATTGTCGTACCAGCACGTCACAAATCAACGTCGTCTAAAAAACTACGGTGCTACGACCAACACAAAATGTGTATAAAATAGTATGTAAAGAGTACCCGTTCCCAAATCGGTACAACACCATTGCCAATACTTTTATTGGATGAACAACTTCACGATAATTTGTGTTTTTTTTTATGTATGGTATTAGAATGGTAAACAATTTTTAGAAGTTATCGTATCCTATCGTGTAAGCTTGTTGCCACTCTCTATCTTATTCTTTAGGATCCAATCTAATATAATTCTTTATGACATTGACGACACTCAAACCCTATTTAAAATATATATATATAAATATTTTATATGTAGGTATGTTACCTTGATGTTGTTTTTGGCTTGTTGTGTGGTTTAGATGAATTGTTCTTTTTCATATGATGTTAGGTATATTAACATAGCTATGCAGATGTATTGATTAAACTGTTTGGTGTTAGTTTTTCCAATGCGGTTATAGTAGGCAAAAAAACATTTGATTCACATAGTCAACCAAATCACCAAAAACGATGATGATATTCTTGATATTATCATAGCTTCATCAATACGCCTTCTTGCGATGTTATTTTATTTCCGTTTGATAACTAATTTATACATTTCCGTATACAACATTACTGAGAATGGTGGATGTTGCCTCGTTCTAATGCAGTATGGGGGATTGTTCACTTACAAATATGGCTAGATTTGGAACCTAAAGAACAAGATAGACGATGGCGACAAACTTACAAGATGGGATACGAAAAATTTCCATAAATTGTTTACGCTCCTAATACCATATATAGAAAGAGAAAACACAAATTATCGAGATGTTGTTCATCGAGTAAAAGCATTGGCTATGGTGATGTACCGATTTGGGAACGGGTGCTCCTTACATACTATTTCTAACATGTTTTGTGTTAATCGTAGCACCGTTGTTTCTTACACGACGTTGATTTGTGATGTGCTAGCACGACAATTTTACACTAGATTTGTCTCACATCCAACAGAAGATCATCTAAAACTCATCCAACACGGGTTTGATTCATCCAACACGGGTTTGAAACATTAACGAATTGGTATGGCTTCTTCGTCATTTTTGGGAACATCATCTCCTCCCATGTTGTCCGTGTTACTTTTTTCTGTATTGTGAATGATGCTTCCATCAAAATTGAAATCCACCCCATTAATTTTGTTGCTATGTTGTAGGATTCAATGTAGGATGTTAAAGTATCTCCGTTTTACTTGGCCAGTTGTATTTGATTTTTTTTCATAACAAGATTTTTATATTTTTTCTTTAAAATGTCTAATTTTATTTTTGAGGATTCAATGCTTCAACACCCAAAATCTCGCTTTGATGTCGTTTTTTTTGTTGACTATGAAGATTTGTTATTCGTGGTTGATTAGATTTTTCGTTTTCCCTTGTTGGGTTTGCATCCATGCATTTACAAAGATGTCCGTGGATTCCACACTCCAAAGCTCTTTAAATAACTTAGCATCTTTCGGTTTTGGGCTAATATAT
This sequence comes from Zygnema cylindricum, assembly GCA_037447655.1. Lineage (NCBI taxonomy): Eukaryota > Viridiplantae > Streptophyta > Zygnematophyceae > Zygnematales > Zygnemataceae > Zygnema > Zygnema cylindricum. Next base: position 58,096 of record JBBHKE010002286.1, read on the forward strand.
GCACTTTGTTGAGTGGTTGTCATACTTCCTTGGGTGTTGAATAGGGTTCTGAGAAAATGGTTTTTTTTTGTATTGCGAGTGGCTTCAAAAAAAACCAATATCGGGAATTGCACTAAATTTCGCCATATTTGCACAATCCTGCACACCACCAATTTGAAGAAGCGGATCAGTAGTGGGTAGTTAGAATAAACCCAAATTGTAAGAGATCAAAAGATAAAGATGTTTCAACCTTTTTTAATTTTTCGAAACTATTAAGTGAAGAGGGATATTGATATTGTACATTAAAAACAAACACTAAATATTTTTTAAAAAATACAACAAATTACATGCAATACAATACAATACATTACAGCAAAATATATAAGATACAATACAATACATTACAGCAAAATACATACGATATAATACAATACAATGTGGGTCAAAAATTGCAATAGATACAGAGATGTTGGTGTTGTCTACAAATAAGACATTGACTTAACAAACTCATTCAATTTTAACTTTCAAGATTTGTTCAATGGGTGAAATTGCAAAAGAGCAAATGAGTATTCACGTGGTCTGCAATGAAAGACATTAACTTAAAAGACATTAATGCCAACTTGGTCTCCCTAACCCATTTCCAAAGCCATAGTTCTCCAATTTCATTAAATCTCTATAAACTAAAATTGTTTGCCTCGGAATATCAACTTTTGTTTAGAGAATTATAAAGCTTATTAGGTGATTTTTCATCTGCCAATTTTATAAACTCCATATTATCTATACAAGTCTGGTTTTTAAAATTTTAACATTCTAATTTAATTAAAGCGTGTTTAAAATAATTAGTGTAAAATTATAGAGTTCTTCAAACCTTTGTATAATTTTAATGATCTTATCATCTATGTCAAAAATGTTTACAACATTAATTTTTGAATTTTTAATTTATTAAAATAATCTAAGAATACATAAACTTTAAAATTTCTTTGATGTATTTTATCGTAAACTGTGAGTCCCACAACAATAAATCATCTGAGTAGTGAAGCAATTTGTTAATTTTTATTCATAAACGATACTACTGATTAATATGCATTAGATAAGAATATAAAATTAACAACTAGAATAATCATACACAAAAATATAAGAATCTGATAATATACTTTTACTTCTAAATCTGACATTTTAAGGTTTTGCTTGTCTTTTCATTACAGGGTTTTGGATTTTAAGAAGTTCCGATTGGGTAACTTTTATACTTACAATTACAATAATCTAAGGAATAAACACTAAAATTAAAATTATAACAAGTGAATTAAATAAAATCATTTGTTTTTATGTTCTATTTATTTATATCTTAAATTCCACCTTCAAAAAGTTCGAAGTGGCTTTCACAATAGGCAAATCTAGAGAATCTATAATATTGAATGTTTTAAATTTACCTTCTTCTAAATATACATTTTTTCTTTTTTTTAAATGGAATCTATATGTTGCAATGTGTCGTACTAAATTATATATCCTCCCAAATGTGTGTATGTGTGTGTGTATTTCTCTCTCTTTCTCTCTCTCTCTCTCTCTCTCTCTCTCTCTCTCTCTCTCTCTCTCTCTCTCTCTCTCTCTCTCTCTTTTGGCTTTACAGCTAATTAATTCGTAACTTTTATTATAACATTTTTTTTTGCAAAATGTAAACAATCTATAGATGTTTGTTTGGTTTTTTTTTTTTTTTCAGATAAAATTTTTTGCAACAATAATTAGAATATTTAATTTTAAAAGGAATTGCTTTATTATAAATTTCTATATAAACGGATTTCAATTATCATAAAATTTTTACATTTTAAAACATAAAAACGACTTTATAGGTTCTAAAATACCAAGGCTAAATGATTTTGGGATAACGAAAACCATACAAAACCAAACTCTGGTTAACCTTAATTCTAGTTATAACAATGGCTAAACTTAATTTTTGTTTTAACTACTTTAAAAAATCAAGAGCTGAAAAAATTGTCAAGGATTTTAGAGACAATGCATCTAATTACGATCTTAATTTGAGTGCTAACATCCATCTTAGGGATAGAGAAGTAGAATATGTTATCAACAATTTAAATATTGCTCAATGGATTCATTCATAACGGAATCTCAAAAACATTCAAAAGAATCAGCAAAAAAACATGCCATTTTTGGTTTCAAAATTGAAACTATACTAAAACCAATGGAACAAAACAGACCCTTGCCTAAATTTGACTCGGTTTACTCGACCTCAATTGCAATCGAATACCAGACAAAGGGCCAGGATTAATCCATTTATTGATACACGGTCGCCCACTAGTGAGATTGAAATTGCTCATGATAACAATAGTATATAATATTTAATAAAATCTATATTGAAAATTAACTCCAACAAAAAACCTCAAGGCAAAACCAGAAGCCGTCATGACTAAAACTGTTATTAAAGAGAATCGAGAAAATTGCCAGCTTACACCTCTACAAACCCCTTTAAATAAAATAGGAGGGAAAAAAGAAAACGAATTCACATTTTACATAGGCATCAACAAAAACATGTTTTCATAAGACATCGAATTTCATCTTAGATTCCCACATTATTTGATTTTATGTAACAATGTAATTATTAGCATTTTTATCTTGCTAAAGAGCCCATCGTTAAACTTATTAACTTAACACTTAAAACTACTAACTTTTCACTTCTAAATTCGTAGCGAAATTGCGAAAGCCCCAAGGTTATTCATGTGGTCCAAAGACAAGACATTAACTTAATAAACTTTTAAATTTATCAATTTATAAAAATTATTAAATTTATTATATTCATTATTTTTATTAGACTTATTAGCTTTTTCACTTGTTAAACTTCCTAACTTATGAAATGTTTTATTTTTTTACCTTAAAAAGGCAAAAAAAAGCGAAAAAATGACAATAAGCCAAAATTTGAATACGTAAATCTATAATTTAGATAAACCCTAAAAACTGTAAAACAAGATTCTCAAAATTCTCAAAACCGCTTGATATCTAAACGCAAATTGCCTCAAAATTTGAATCAAATATGACGGTTTTTTTATTTGACCCTTAAGTCTTTAAAAGAGAATCGGTTTGTACCTCGATTCAGATTTTCCCTCTCAATTTGTAATCCCAGCGTCAATAGTTGATTTCTAAAACACCAACAACAGTTTTTTTAAAAATTAGAAAAGCTCAACAAAGTCAACCTAAACAAAACCAAATCAAATCAAATTTCATCAAATTCCATTGATCTCAATTTTGCTTTACTAAAGGAGTTGAATAGCATACCAATCAGTTTGAAAACAAAAGCTTGAGAAGAGTTGGAAACAAAATCTTTATACAACAGCTTTTTAGATTGATAAAAAAGGTAACGGTCAGGTTTACAAATGGGGGTTGGAGGGAGTGAGGGATGGAGGGAAAAAGTGTGAGCTTTTTAGGTTGGTAAAAAAAGTAACGGCCAGGTTTACAAATGGGGGTTGGAGGGATTGAGGGATGGAGGGAAAAAGTGTGAGCTTTTTAGATTGATAAAAAAAGTAACGGCCTGGTTTACAAATGGGGGTTGGAGGGAGTGAGAGATGGAGGGAAAAAGTGTGTGAGAGAGAGAGAGAGAGAGAGAGAGTACCGTTTCGTACTAGGCCGTACTGTTTTTTTTTTTTTTTTTTCAAAAGATGTTTACTTAAAATTCGTTGAGATTCTCCAGACTTCTTGGAGAGAACTACCACCGTCCGATTTTCAATTTTCGACGCAAACGCTTCTTGTTTCCAGTACGTAGCTAGTCTCCTCTAACTGTCCTCGGGAGGAGAGTTTGTGATTACTGGACGCGTGTTTTGGTCCACTTGTAAAGTCAGAGTCGATCCACGACAGACGTGAAGTAATAAACTTACATGTGGCAATTGGAGTGTACCGTGTGACATGAAAGCCAGCCTGTTCGACGACAAAAAAATCTTGTAATTTTTTCTTGCGAAAACAATAAAATAGCCGTTCCGAGTTTTTGCTTCGCCAGCTTTTAGGTTTACCGTTGCCTTGTTTCAAAGAAAGACGCAGAACCTTAACCCGAATTCAATATCCTCAAACATTTTGAGGAAGTTCTATTGGACGGTTACTTCCGATAACAACAAAGTCGGTGCACGGAAAGCTGTACATTATTCGAGCGCCCGTCTGTTGCGGAAGTTAATTTTTTTCCGGTGAGAATAGGCTATCATTCATGCCTGAGGAGAGTTAGAACTTGGATACTTTCTAAAGCTTATGGTGCCAATATGTACACAAATCAGTGTTACATGGGTTGTTGTGGTACAGCACAATGTCCAGACCGTTACAGAACCTGGGAACGTTCTATTAAATAACACCTTATGTAATAATGACACCTTGAGACGTTTTTTCAGATTTTTCAGAATGATCAGGCGGTAATCGCGGTCCCAGATCGGACAGAATGATTTCGTACGGAATTACATGGATGCCGATGGATGGTGGATGGTTATCCGGCATCCACGTTTCTGATCGAGCGGCGGTTTTTGACTCGATATTCGGCTTTTTGTCATTTTGCGTGGCTCCAGGACGGCAGACAGCGCGCGAAAGCGCAAGGGCGACTGTAGTTATGGACCCACGTGTCTGCCAGCAACTGGGAAGCGTGTCAAACGGCCGTGAATAATTAAAGTATAATTATATATACGTTTTGACGGTGAATAATACCCTGTGACGTCACATGAATGCGTAGCGTTTTTGTCGGCACGATACGATGCGCTTACCTTTAATAGAGTGAATAACATTAATTCAGTTGTGATTTTTTTTGGCCGAAAATTACAAAAAATGTGTTAGCAACACTGTTTAAGGACGTGAAAGACAAACTGCCACGTCTCCTTGTACTCAATTAGTACTATTAAATCTAATTTTAGATTATTAACGGTAATAAGTCCTCTACGCTAGTAACGGTATGCTGTGTACGTTACACTGCCCATCTTTAACAAAGTTAAGGATTTTATTAGTGTTAATGCGAAATTAAAATTAATAATACTAATTAAGTGCAGAGAGAAGTGGCAGATTATGTCCATTTTCTTCAAAAGTGTTGTTAACACTGTTTTTTGATTTTCCACTAAAAATATCGCGACCTAATTAGTGTTGTTAAGTCTAATAACGATGAGCTGTCTACACCGTGTATCGCTATTACTATTAGTGTTAATAATTTTTTCTTCACTTAAAATATCTTTTCTTCGTACACACTTGTCCGCTTTTTATACGGAGACCGCCGATGGGAAGGTGAGAATCTTGGTTTTTAATCGCAACCGTCAGATCCGTAATCCGACAAACATGTACGGAGAAAAGATGTTTTAAGTGGGAAAAAAAATTTCAACACCAATAGCGATACATGGTGTACTTTCGAAGATATTCGGTCGTTTCGAAGTTACTTGGTCGTTTTCAATGTTGTTTTTTAATTCCGAAAGTTTTTATGTACAAAAATCATTCCAATTAAGGGCGCTCAATCCTGTCCGTCCATTTCAGTTAAATGACGGTCTCATTATTAATAATTGTTCGTTTCTTTTATTCTTTATCTTTGCCCTAAACCGTGTCGATTAATCAAACAAAAATCTTCCACTTTATTATTATACATATTTTTTCTTTATTAGGAGTTTCAATCCCTGTGATCCTAATGATGTGCATTTCAGCCGCTATTGCAACTTTTGCAAAATTAGAGTACGATTTTTAGGGATAATATATGAATTAAACATATTTTCACATGTTAAGGCATGTACTATTCTTTATAATACCGCATTCTAGAACTATGACGTAAAGAGAAAAAAAAAAAGAAAAAAAAACTAAGTGACAACAAGGAACGAACATGAAATTATGCTAAGTCATAACAACTATTAGAGTTATTGCAAATGTTAAAAAGAAAAAAAACCAGTGTGTCTTTAGCAAACTTGGGAAAAGTTTCCTACAGTACCACCCCCCCCCACCCCCCTTTTCCTTTTTGTGAATAGGAAAACCTGAGAAGAAGCGATTAGATACTTATGGCACCAAAATAAATAAATTGTGAGGATATCGAACACTTTTGAGTTAGTACCGTAACAGCCACAATTATGACCTTCAAACAATTAGGGTCCAATTGAATTTACCCAATTTGAAGTTTTTTCAATATTTAATATCGACCTTATTTAATGTTTTTTCAATATTTCATATCGACATTATTTAATGTTTTTTCAATATTTAATATCGACCTTATTTGATGTTTTTTCAATATTTAACATCGAAGCAACATTCAAAAGTTTAACATTACGGCAACAATAATTATTTTAATAGTATAATTATTAAAATACTATAATTATTTTAGCACTATAATTATTTTAATTACTGAACCACCTTCAAGTTGAACAGGATGGGTAGAATCTTATCTCACAAAGTAAAATGATTCTTATCTGTTAAAATCTGTCATAACTTACTAAAAAAAAAAAAATGCTAATTTTTTTTTTTCAGAATATGATACTGGTTTCCTTTCAAAATATGTCCATACTCGTCTTCCAGAATATACGAAGACTTATCTTTCAAAATGAGTGAATCCTTATATTTCAAAATAAATTTAGCTTTTACATTTTGCAATATGCAAATCCTTGTCTTCAATATGTTCGTACTTTTCTTCGAAAGTACTTTTGCTAAAACATAATACTAAATAAACAGTACTAAATACTTTTGCTAATAGTTTTGCTAACATACTTTTTGCTTTCATGATTATGTTAATACTTTATCTTTCGAAATATGTCTACCAGTATCTTAAAAGCAAAAACATATAAAAAAAGAGAGAAAAAAGTAAAAAGAAGTGGAAAAGAGTAAAAAAGAAAGAAAAGAGTGAAAATAGGACGAAAAAAAATTTCATACCCAAATAAGAATGACAAAAATATTAAATAAATGGGCAAAAAAATACTAAATAATAATACACAACTTCAGTTGTAATTTTTTTTTCACAAAATCCCAAAATGGTTTCATTAAATTATTACATATGACTTAATTTGCCAAATTCGTAAAACATCCACCATTTAAAAACCCCATTTTTTCCCGACATTTTCACCTAAAACCCTACATCCTCCCTCCCTCTCCCTCCTCCTAAAAACTCAATCTCCCATTTTTATATTTACTTTCTCCATTCTTGAATTCCTTCCCCATTTCCTTCTTTATTTTTCCTTCTCCTTTCCTTTTTTCTTCCTTTTTTCTTCCCCATTTTCCTTTTTTTTCTTTTTTTTTCCCATTTTCATTTTTCATCCCCATTTTCGCTTAAAAGGGTGACGAGATTCTCGGCGGACATTTCGTCTTTATTGTGAACGGAGGGAATTATTATTTCCGGATCCATGAACTGAACAAAATCTTTGAGTTCCGTAAAACTCGAATGTTCACTGTAGGGAATCTCGTAACTGAACAAATAAACAAAAAACAAAGAAATAAAACAATAAAAAAACAAGTAAATAAGTAAAAAAAACAATGAAGTAATAAGTACATAAGTAGTTTTAAACAAAAAAACAATGAAACAATGGAACAACGGAACAACAAAAATTAAAATAACAAAACAACAAACCAATAAAACAATCAAACAATTTAACAAAAAAGTAAATAAGTGAATAAAAATATAAATGAAGAAAGGAATGGAGAATTAAGAAAGGGACTCCGATGTTCATAAAGTAGAGGACTTCAAAATCGGAAGAATCAACGGAAAAGTAAATTAAAAGTAAATAAATAAAACACCAAACCAAACAATAAAACAACAAAACAATAAAACAATAGAGCAATTCTAAAAAGACGAAACAAAAAAATAACAAAACAACAATAAAACAATAAAGCAGTAAAATAATAAAACAACAAATACAGAAAGAAAAGGAAGCGAGTCGATAAAAACAGATAAAAAAAAGCACATAAGGAATAGAAAAGAAAAAAACAAACAAATAAGTGAACAAAAATATAAAGAAAGACAGACACAAGCAAATTCACAAAATAAATTAATGACAACAATAATAATAATAATAATAATAATAATAATAATAATAATAAAAATAAAAATAATAAAAACCGACTGAAAGGGGTAGAAAGGTTTCAAACATAAATAAAAGGAAACAACCGCCTAACTTTTCCTCGTTAAAAATAACAAAAAAAAAAAAAAAACAAACAAAAAAAAAAAAAACTGTTCCCACCGAATTAATGTTCCTTTTCGCATTCTCCGACCGGGTCCTCTTTTTTTGTCTTTTCCAAAACTCCAACCGGAAGGAGAAAAGGCAACAATTGTGTCGTATTTTCCCTGAAAACCATATATAGATATTACTTGTTAATACTGAAAAAAAAATGTTATATATATATATATATATATATATATTTTTTTTTTTTATTATTTTTTTTTTTTTTCAATGCTCCACTTTTAGCACGTTGAAAACTAGATATCAAGACTACCTTTCTTTTTGAAAGTGCGGGAAGTTCCCAAAAAACGAAATAAATGATTAAATAAACACATGAAAATTTCATTTGTTTTTCTGTCTCTCCCTCTCCCTCTCCCTATCCCACTCCATCTCCATCTCCCTCTTCCCCTCCCTCTCCCTCGCCGTCTCCTTCTCCCTCTCCCTCACCCCTATCCCACTTCCTCTCTCCCCTTCCCCCACCCTCTCACCTCTCTCGCTCTCTCCTCTCCTCTGATTGTCTCTGTTTCCTCTCATCTCCCTGTTTTTCCTCTCCTAGTTCCCCTTTCTCTTTCCCTTCTTTTCTCTCCCTACTTCCTCTCCACTCTCTTTACCGTTTTCTCAGCTTCATGCTCTGTCTTCCCTCCTTCCCCTGCTCTCTTTCCTTTCTACTCTTCCAACTCTCTCCCCTCGCTAATCTTTTTCTATCCTCTAGTCTCTCTAATCTCTCAACTATCTCAATCCTCTCTCCTCTCTTTTCTCAATCTCCTCCCCAATCTTGCTCTTCGTTTTGATTTTTTCCTACTCTGTCGATTCTCTCTGCCCTCTCTTATCTCTCTCCTCTCTAATCTCGCTCTAATCTATATATATATATATATATCTCTCTCTCTCTCCTTTTTTACCTCTTTCAACTCTCTCAACCCTCTCTTTTCTCTCGCTTCCTAATATCTCTCTTTAATCTCACTCTACAATTTGATTTTTTTCTACTTTCTCAACCTCTCTTCTCTCTCCTCTCACTCCCTGGTCTCATCTTTCTAATATCTCTCTCTCTTTGATTTCTCACTACCCTCTCAACCCTCTCCTCTCTCTCGCCGGTCTCATCCCTCTCTAACCTCTCTCCCTTTTTGATTTCTCTCTAATCTCTCGACCTTCTTTTCTCCCTCTTCTATTCCTCTCTAATCTCTCTCTTCTCTCTTTTCTTCACACAAACAGAAACAAAATAGCTAACCCATATAATTCGTACCGAAAAAAGAAAAAGGAAGTACAAGGAAAAAAAATTGGAAAAAATTGGCAAAAAAAAAAAAGGGAAAATACGTTGAACAAAAATTCCTCTCCTTCTCCTCCTCCGCTTCCCTTTTCCCTTTTTTTGTTCTCTTTACTCTTTAATGCAGAGAAATGGATACGTTCAAAAACAGAAAAAGAGAAAAACGTTAAAAAAAAGATGATAAAAAAGAAGTTATAAAAAAGGATTTCCCCTCCTCCTCCTCCCCTTCCCTTGCTTTTTTTTTCTTTACGCTGTAATGCCGAAAAATAGATACGCTAAAAAAAAAACCTCTCCTCTCCCTCTTCTTCCCCCCATTTTTTTTCCCTTACTCTGTAATGCCGAGAAATGGATTCCATTCGTTTAAAATTTGCCACACTCCAAAGCGGAACTGCATGGATCCTCGTTTCCGTTTCCTTTTCCGTTACACATAACTGAAGTTTTTCTTCGGTAAAATCCATGCAGCGGAGCATCCGTCTTTTCGCGGACCCGACGTAAATTTTTGTCTTTAGTGCCTGAGCAATTTCCAGGAAAAGACGTTCTTTTCCTGTAGGATATGAATGAGAAAAAAAAGGGAAAATAGACAAGCAAAGGAAGGACAAAAATGACAAATTAAGGAAGGAAAAAAGGACAAATGAAGAAAGGGTAAAAGGACTAATTAAGAGAGTACAAAGGGACAAATGAAAAAAGGACAAAAGGACAAACTAAGGGAATACAAACTGACGAATTAAAAAAAGGTCAAAAGGAAAAAAAAAGGATAAATCAAGAAAGACTTAATTATGAATGCACAAAAAGAACAAATTAAGAAAGGACAAGGGAACAAACTAAGAACAGAATAGGACAAATCAAGAGTGGACAAAAAGACAAATTAAGAAGGGGAATCGCTATGTTGACACCCCAAACCGCTAAGTGGAGACCCCCAAAAAAAAAGTGGTTCAAAAAAGTACACTTTCCAAGCATCTTCTAGGTTTTGAGGGAGAGTCCACTGAAGCCCGTAAATAACTCTCCGTCTGTACCAACAGCCACTAACACCATCCTGACTAGGGATTCTATGGGTAAAAAAATACGATAATTGATAATTGGGTTTTTTTAGGTCCTCGACAAAAATCATTTGTTCGATATATGCATTGAATTTTGTCGTCGATAAAAAATATATATTCAGGACAAATTCGATAATTGGTAATTGGGTTTTTTTAGGTCCTCGATAAAAATAATCGGTTCGATAAATATATCAAATTTTATCGTCAACAATTAAATGACATTCAGGAGAAACCCGATAATTGGTTTGTTTTGGGTCCTCGATAAAAATTGCAGAAACGATACGGTGTGAATCCCTAACCCAGACTTTGTAAAAAAACACGACTTTTGCACTCAAAAATAAAGTACGGACTCGTTTAAACTACAGTATTCAGTTCGGATTGCCTGTCGACCGTCCTTCCACGATGAAAAAAATGATGTCCTTCTGTCCTTTCTTAATTTCTCAATTTTGTCCTGTCATTGCTTGTATGCTCGTCCTCTTTTTTCTCTCATAAGTCAATAAGAAAGGACAAAATTGACAAATTAAGGACGGAAAAAACGGCATCAATTTTTTCAGCCTGGAAGGACGGTCGACAGGAGATCCGAACCGACTATTGTAGTTAAAGGAGTCCATTTTTTATTTTTGAGCAGTTTTTTTTTTCTGAGCAGAAAGGCCAGAGGACGGAAGACTGCAAGAACCAGTACATGAAAAAGTACATACTAAAAAATGAAGTACAAATTCCTTGAAAATAGCTGGTTTCCAATCCTAGAGGTTCCAAAAATGTGAATTACAGGGTTTCCGAAAATCGAAAAATCAGGTTCCTAAAAATCAAAAAACGGGTTTTCGAAAAACAAAAAAACGGAGTTTCTGAAAATAAAAAAATGGGATTTTGGAAAAAAAAAACTCGAGGTTTTTGAAAAAAAGAAAACTCGGGGTTTTCGAAAATCGAAAAAATAGGTAAAACAGGATTTCAGAAAATTGAAAAACAGGATTTCAGAAAGTCGAAAAACAGGATTAAATGGGGCATAAGAAAATTTACCGATGGAGTAAGTCCCTATAAGACAGAGGGTTTTGGGGTTGAAGGCCTCCGCAGCGATGGCATCGATCACGTACTCCATCACCACATGCTGACGAGGAAATTCGTACTATTCACAGAAAAGAAAAAAAAAAACAGTTCATAAGGGACAAATATGCTCAGAAAAGAGAAAAAAAAGGTTCAAAGAAAGGGAAAAAGGTTCAAAAAAGAGAAAAAAAGGTTCAAAAAAGAGGAAAAAAGGGTTCAAAAAGAAAGAAGGTTCACATCACGTACTCCATCACCACATGCTGACGTGGAAATTTGTACTATTCACAAAAAAGACAAAAAAACCAGTCCATAAGAGACAAAAATGCTCAGAAAAGAGAAAAAAAAGGGTTCAAAGTAAAGGAAAAAAGGTTCACGTCACATACTCCATCAACATATGCTGACGTGGAAATTTATACTATTCGAAAAAAAGACAAAAAAATGATAAAAAAAGAGAAGGTTCGCATCAAGAATGGAATAATGCGCAGAAAAGACAAAAAAACCGTTAACTAACTTGCTTCAATATAGTTTGCTTCAATCATCACCCTCTCTCTCTTTTTTTTATTTAGGGGGGCGGAGGAAAGGGGAGGGGAGAGAAGCTCACCTGAGGATCGCAATATGTAGTGTCCAAAATTAGTGTGTGGATGGAGAGGGAGGAGAGGAGAGTTTTCAAATCTTCCTCCATTTCCGGAGACCATCGAAAATCTCCCGTATGAAAAACCACCTAAAAAAAAAGAAACGGAGAAGATAGGAGAAAGGAGAGAGGGGGCAGAGGAATGCGGCTGAGTTTGGTTTGATGGTTAATGTCTGATGACTAATGTCAAAAATAGAATGTAAAAAACAGAATGTCTGATTGTCGAGTGGTCGAATGTCAAATTTTGAATGTCGCATGTTAAGATGGCAGATTTCAAATGTCGACTGTCGGATGTTGAAATTATTATTTTACTTTATTTCTATTTTTTTTATAATTATATATATATTTTTTTGTGTCAGGTTTTAGGTTTCAGGTTTTGTTTTATGGGTTTCTTATGATGAATGTCGATTTTGTCAATTTTCGAATTCTAATGTCAACCATCGAAACTGAATGTCAAATAAAAAAACCAAGGAAAAAACCAAAAAAAAACCACAAAAAAAATCCAAAAAAGACAGAAACAAACACGAAAAAAATCCCAAAAGAACCCACCCCTCCCCAAAAAAAAATAAACTCACCTCTCCGTTGGGCGGTTCGAATAAAATCATAACTGCCCCCGGACAGTGATTGGCGTCTACCAATGTCACACTCACTCCCTCCACCTCTACCTTCTCCTTTAAGGGCAAAACTCGAATTTTTTCCCTCGGTACCCCAATTTTTAATTCCATTAGTTTTGCCGTAATAGGGGAACAGTAAATCGTCCCAAATCGAAAACCTCGAGTTATTCCTTGATAATCTGCAATTTAAATTTCAAACTGAAAATTATACATTTGAAATTATAAAACTTAAAATTATAAAATTTAAAAGTATAAAATTTGAATTTTTTAACCTATAGAATTTAAAATTATAACTTTCAAGTAAAACTAAGTTTTTTTATTTCCGCAAGTTACAAATTGTTCCAAATCGAAAACCTTGAGTTATTCTTTTTATAATCTGCAATTTAAAAATTGGAAGTAGAATCCACGAAATTCAATTTATAGTTGCAGTAAATAAGTTAACAAAACTCAAAAAAAATAAAACAACTGAGCCATACTTAAAGAAAATGTGACATAAATAAAAATCTCAGGTGCATTAAAAACATATAAACATTTTTTTTTTTTAATACCAATTACTATCGGTGTGAAAACGTTTTAAAAACGAACTCGAAAAATCGCCATTCTCATAGAAAATTCAACAAAAATAAAATAAAATCAAAGTGTTTAAAATAGAAATAAGAAAAAAGAACTGTTTTTTTTTTAGAACTGTTATATTTTACTTAAATTTGTTCTAAAAAAAAAAGCAACTTACGGTCGGTGTGAAAATGGGTTAAGAACCAATGAGAACATTCCGAAGAAAGATGTCGAAAGCCATCCTGCAAACATTTACAATCCATTTTTAAAACCTTTTAAGACACATTTTCAAAAGCCATTTTCAAAACCTATTTATACCCGTTTAAACCCATTTTTAAAACCTATTTATGAAAAAATCCATTTGTAAAACCATCATCACAACCATTCTTTTATTTCTTGCTTTGAGAACCCATGTTTAAAACCCCTTAAACAAATAAAAAGAATCGTTTTTGCTTAAAAACCTTCCCTAATAAAAGTTTTAAATTTAAGGCAAATTTCAGGGTTTTTAAAATGGAGGTATGTTCAGGGGTATCTATTTTATTCATTTACTTTATTTTACTTTATTTTATTTTATGTTTGGCAACACTTGTTTATACAATATTAAGATCATAATCATTTCAGTCATTTTCTTCACACTTTTTAACGATTGTTTTGCGATACTTTTTGCCTCTTTTACCATTTCTTAACATTATTTAACAATTTCTTGCATTCTTTTGCATTGTTTTTGTAATTTTCTTGCTATTTTTTGCATTATCTTGTGTTTTTTCCCAAGTATTTCTGTAAAAGACAAAAAAAAAACTTACCACTCGAAAAGGGGTCCCTGGAATCACCTCCCATATATTGGCCCCATCTACGGGTTTTACCCCATTTGTACCCCTTCCCATAAACCTTCTCCTCCCTCTCCCCCTCCCTCTTTGCCTCCATTTGACTCTCCCACCACGGACAATGGGATTGTCCCTTTTAATACCCTTCCCTGCTTCCCCACTCTCTCCCTCTCCCCCTCTTGCTTCTTTTCCTCCAAATCTCCCTCTCTCCCTCCCATTCCCTCTCCCTCTCCCTCTCCCTCTCTCTCCCCCTGCTTTTCCTCCTTCCCTCTCCTCCATCAACTCTCCTTCCTTACAGTTCCCATTTCTTCTTTTGTTAAAACAACCTCCAAAAAAATCTGTAATCAACCTTTTCGGTTTCTCTCCCTTCCCTTCACCATCACTTAGTAACGTGAATTCGATATCTCTCTCTCTCTCCATCTCTCTCCCTGTTAGTAAAATGAATTCGGAATTTCTCTCTCCCTCCGTCTCTCCCTCTGTTAGGAAAGTGAAATCAGAGTCTCTATCTCTCTCCATCTCTCTCCCTCCAATTTCAACTCTTCTATTGGTTTGGCACATCTCTTCAATTTCGGAACCATCTCTACCTGCTCCTCTCTCCTCAGAGGCTCCTGTCTCCCTCCTCTCCCTCTCCCTCATTAAACCACAGTTCTCAAGGTCAGCAGCCTTTCGCTCCTCCTTCTCCGTCTCCCTCTCCTTCTTCAAATCCTGGTTCTCATGTTCAGCAATCGCCCTCTCCCTCTCCCTCTCCCCATTCTCATCCTCACTAAAATCTTCATCCAAATTTTGCAAAAAAGAATCCATCCATGATAATTTTACCGAACTATACTTACCAGAATCTCTTCCCTCTAACTCTCCCTTCTCTCTCCCTTGAAAATCTTCCGAATATCCCGCTTTCATCTCCTCAAAAACATAAAATTTTCCTCCGAATCCTCTCCCGCTCTTTTCACTTTTGTCTTCTTCCTGTACAAATCTTTCTATTCTTTGTGGGCAAGAATTAGAGTGCTCTTCTCTCTCCTTTAAACTCTTGTGATCAAAATTAACTTTACAAAATGGGCACAAAAAACTTAATGAGTTTCCCCTCCCTTTTTCCCCTCTCTCATTAGGTTTCTTTCCACACCATTCATTTCCCTTATTTTCACATAAATCAGATTGAAATCTCAGCTTCTTGTCTTTTTCTGACTGAGAGTCTGACTGAGAATCTATGACGACAACCTCAGTTTTCGATATTTGCTTGTCTGGCTCATTTTGCCCATAAACATTTCTTCTCTTCTCTACTCTACTTCTAATGCTGTCCTCTGTATCACTCATTTCCTTCTCCTCTGTGTTCGACTCTCCACGACCTCCCTCCTTCCCTAAGTTTGGAATTTCTCCTCCTCTCTCCTTCCCTGAGTCCGAAACCTCTCCTCCTTCCTCTTCTGAGTCTGTAACCTCTCCTCCTCCCTTTTTCCCTGAGTCTGGAACCTCTCCTCCTTCCTCCTCTGAGTCAGGAACTTCTTCTTCTTCCTTCTCTGAATCCGGAGCCTCTCCTTCTTCGTCCTCTGAGTCGGGAACCTCTTCTCCTACCTCTTCTTCTCCTTCTCGCTCTCCTTCATTTCCTTTCTCATTTGCTTTTTTGTCTTTTTCCCCCCAACGGTCAAATGGCAAAAGCCCTCGACTGAAATTATTCACTCCTTCATGTCGGTCGTATAAAATTCCTCTCCCTCTCCCTCTAGAGTTCTCAACAATTTCCCTCACTTCCTCCTGTACAACCATTGGTCCCACTCTAAATCTCTTCTCTTCCCTCTCAGTTTTTTTTGACTGACCTACCTCCACCTCTCCTTCTTGTTCCTCACTCATCTCACAGAAAATCTTGTCCCTATTTTGCCCAGTTCCTCCTCTCTGACTAGTTCTCTTTCTGTCTCTCATCTCAAATGTCACCAACCCAGACTGCTTTCCATTACTGTCGTTTGTACCCCAATTGTCACTATCGCCTATCGCCCTTCTTTTTCCATTTGCACCCCAATTGTCACTATCACCTATCGCCTTTCTTTCTGCATTTGTACCGCACTTGTTAATATCACCTACTGCCTTTCTTTTTATATCTCCAATTTCAACTCTAGTTTCAACTCCAACAACCCCTGTTTTTAAATTTGTCCTTTTTCCTTCCCAACTACCAATCCCTAATTTATCCACAAATAATAATGGTTCCTTATCACTAGTCTCCCCCCTTCCCCTAAAATCCATCACTTCCTTACTCAAAAACTCATCACCTTCAATATTTGTTAATTCAATTAATGGTTCCTTTTTCAATTTCACTTCATCGAACGTTTTTGTTACCTTCAAATCTATTCCATCATTCATCAAAAGAGTACCTTGAAAAACTTCGACTCTATGACTTTTTACTCTCTGAACCCTACAAATACTCCAATCGTTTTCTTGAGAATCCCAAACTTTTTCTTGAGAATCCCAATCTTTTTCATGAGAATCCCAAACTATTTCTTGAGAATTATTGTTCGGACGATCTATTTTTCCATACAGCGAAGTTTTGCAATCCTCAGAATTCTCCAAACTCTCTTTATTACTTTTTTGTCGCGTAATTGTCACTTTAACACCCTCGTTTGAGCATTCCTCTCTTCTCCTCTTTCGCCCAAACTTGTCAATTTGCAAATTTTGTAAAACCGCCTCTTTCTCACAATAAGTAGTATCCGTTTTTTTAGACATGTTTTGGCAAATATTGTTCACATTTTTATATTCAGAAAATTGCTGATAAGGTTCTGTTATTAAGACGTTTGTGTTATGATTTTGAATACAGAATTGGCTGTCCAGAGATAAACTAGGTTTCCCTAAAGTTACCGTTTCTTGATGATTGAAATTCGTACTAGAAAAGTTTTGGACCCTTGAAGGTGAAATTTTTTGGACTCCATTTAAATTTGAATCACATAATCCTGACTCTCTCCCTTCTCTCCTCTCTCCCCTCTCTCTCCTTTCTCTCCTCTCAGCAGTAGGATGTATGTTAACATTCTCAGATTCTAAAAACTTGTCCGTTTTGCAAACCGAAATTCCACTTAAATTACTATTGACAAAGGTATTATCGACTCCCTTACAAATAAAAGCAGAATCGATAGAAGAATGTAAAGATGAAGTGAAAGAGGAATTTAAAGAGGATTTTGTAATAGAATGAATGTTAGTTGTTTGTTTTGCTAATTGAGTCAAATGATTCTCTCGAAAGTTCCACCGTGGAGAAATAAAGTCGTCTTTAAGAGAATTGGACATAGCCCCATATTCATAATACATTCCAGAATCCCTTTTGTACTCCATTTGAGTTGTATTTACTTCTTCGGCAATCGCAGTTTGTGTCATTAATCCCATAATTTCATCTTCTACTTCTTCAACTTCTATGAAATCATCATTCTCTGTTTCAGTTCCGTTTTCAGTACCGGTTTCATTTTTGATATCGCGACCATCTTCGCTTTTAATCACACTTTCGTCTTCAATTTTGTTATCACTTTCATTTTCTTTTTTAACACTTCCCATTACATTCTTGCTCACATTTTCTTTTTGTTTCCCAAACTTCTCAGGTTTTTCCTTTATATCATCAATTTTGCCATAGGGTTTGTTGACAGACAATTTGGGTACAAATGGGGCTTTGGGTTCAAGAACAGGACTGGGAAACATCTTTTCCTGAAAAACATCTTGAGCCCTCTTCTGAACAATCTCCTCTTCGCACGTGTGAACAGAATGGCGTCTGGAACAAGGTAGCGCAGTTGCCACGTCAGCATATTGTTTTTCGGATGCCACATCAGCATATGAGTAAATTGCCACGTCAGCATCAGTTGTTGACGTTTCACACGTGCCAACAGCTTTCAGATTTTTCCCATTTTCGAATACGGCCTCCTTCGAGTGCACAATCTCCCTCTGCTGATGCAGAAGTGACGTCAGCAAATTTGTACGGTCATGATTTTGTTGCCAAGTGGCTCCAAGCCCATGGCGGGGCAGTCCAAGACCTACCTTGCTAAAAGTTGAAAGTTGACCTTTGGTTCTTTTGGAAGCCATAACCAAACCCTAAATAGTTAACCCTAAAAAAAGTTAACTCTGAACTCGTTAGAAAAAAACCAAGAATTTTTAAGGAAACTTGACATAGAACCATAGTTCGATTTAGGGCTCTAAGCCGATTCTTCAAAACTAAGCTTGCTTCAAAAGTTAATTGAAAAGATAAGTTCTATTTTGTTTACAAGTCGACCGAAAAAGCCATGAAATGGGCGTAGTATGAAACGAAGCCGCTGAAAATCACACTTTCTCAAATTTGCTTCTGAAGTCTAAACAATAAGTTGTCGGTCGGACTGTACACCGCGAATCGCTATTAGTGTTAACAATTTTTTCGCCACTTAATAAAACTTTTCTCCGTGCACACTTGTGCGATTATTAAATGGAGACCGCCAATCGAAAGGTGAGAATCTAAGCTTTAAATTGCAACCGTCAGATCCATGATCCTACAAGCATGTACGGAGACGAGATGTTTTAACTTTTAAGCGACGAAAACATCATTAAACTCCAATAACGATTCACGGTGTACTGTACATATACTGTACACCTTGAATCGTTATTTAGACTTATGTACTCTATATCGGCGCCCCAAAATTTTGACATTGATACCTTAAATAAAATAAATTATACTATTTAAGGACGTGGACCATAATCTGCCACGTTTCCGGCACTAAATTAGCATCAATGACACTAATTAATTTTTGACACTAATAATTTCTTTAGTCTAATAACTAGTGTTGGGTATCGAGGACCCATTGCCGATATTTGATATATATCGAATTTCATGTACCCGATATTCGATATATCGAATTTCAAATTATCGCGATATATTGCCGATATATCGTATCGACGATATATCGAAAATGAAAATTTTACAATTTTTTTTCAACCACCCCCCTCCCCCCCCCCGCGCTCAGTGGGGGGGGGGGGGGGGGGGGGGGGGGGGGGGCAAACTATCCGTACGATTTTTCGTACGATTCTCCGTACTTTTTTTTCGTACGGTTTTCCGTACTCTGACTGTACGGATATGCAATTTTTGCGATATATATCGCGATAATTTATGTTGGTCCCGGTACGATATATCGAGGAATCTGCTCGATCGATATTCGATATATCGAATATCGAAATTATCGCGATATGAAACTACCCGATACCCAACACTACTAATAACGATTCACGGTGTACTATACTAGAAGGACAAGGCGGCTACAGCCGTACAATGTCCATCCACACTACAATAGTGAAAATTTCTGCGTAAACACTTTTACAGAAATTGTTTACGCAGGTAAAAGTTTTACTGAACTGAACACGCGAAATAATCATTGACCACGTGTCTCGTTCAACCACACTGTTTTTGTACTGCATAATTATCCTTATATTATGTAGATATGTTTAGGAATCTTTCCATGAATAGAGAGAGCTTTGGGTTTTGGTGTCTTTTGCTTTAAAGGAGAATAAAAGAGCTACTTTCCACTCGAATTGTTGACAACATGAGAAACGATAAGCGTGTCCGACATTTTGGTTGGAGGCAAGCAATTATGCCATTTAAAACAAAAATCATACAACTTTGTGCAGTATTGCGTGCAAAAAACACATGCTGCCACGTCAACGAGGTCATATGTGCACAATTGACCAATTTTTTGATTTTTTTCACAAGTCAAAGCTTGTCAACAAACAAGCCATCATATCATGACACAACTGTACCATAGTTCAAAAGTAGGCATTTCTATTGTAGGCCTTTTATAGGCGCCTTTATAGTAAGTTGTGTTATGGGCTTTTTTCATGTGATCTTCTTAGATTGCTACTTTGATCAACGACCGTTCAATCGTCCAAATCTGACAGTTTAAATAAAAAATACCTCAAAACTCACAAAAAAATAGTTTTTTGTCCGAATGTTTTTCAAAATTTAGACATGACGTTTAATTTTCTATTGGTCGATGTGAATCTCAACCCTGTTACTATTTTTTTTCATTTTGCGACCAATACAATATGGGTCTTGAGGTCATATTCCTAGCTGTTCAATACGCGCGTTTTTTTCCTTTTTTCCAGTTTCTACATATTGAACGTGACTTTTCAAAAAATAGCAAAAAAACGTCTTGTGTAAACTGAAACTGAAAATTTACGTAAACGTACAGAAAAATTACGGTAACTGTACAAATATTTACAGAAATTGTACGCAAATTGACGACAAGATTCAATGCACGTATCGATACTTTCTGTTCAGTAAACTGATCAGAATGTACACAGAAATGTACAGAAATTTATCGTCACATCTACGAACATTTCCAAAAAGAGACGTTGCGGCATCACACTATTTGAGCGCCGTAAGTTCAAAATGTGTATCGGCGTCTTCTTCCAGCGTTTGGCAGGAGTTACCTTGGGAATACATATGCATATAGTATCCACTAATAAGACTGACTGTATCCAGTTGATGTAGATGTTATGATACATACATTTGGTGTCATAATTATTTGAATAGATGTTATTTTTACCGCTCATTTGACGGCAAGCTTACGAACTGCGTTACATAATCAATTCATTTTTTTAACATGTACGAATTTGTACGGAAAAATTCATTAACGTTTTTTACTATTTTTTCAAATCGACCTCTACAGTTTCTACTTATTGTACGCGCGTTGGAATCGTGTGTATAATTTGTTTTGAACAACTATGGTTATATTGTATGTTTTACGTACAATAGGCATATTGTATGGGCCTACTTTCACCTACTTTTGAACTATGAACTGTACAAATATCGTACTATTGTAAAATAGGATGGTACGATATTCGTACGAGATGACATACCCAAAGTGACGCATACGCTGATTATATCCCCAATTAAATCGGTTTTACATGCTTACATGTACCAAACAGTCGTTGTTGTTTTCTTTGGCCTATTCTTTCTTTTCATAGTTCAAAAGTAGGCGTTTTTATGGCAGGACTTTGGTCGGCGCTTTTATTGTAAGTTGTGTTATAGGCTTTTCATGTGATTTTCTTAGATCGCTACTTTGACCACCGACCGTCCGATCGTCCGAATCTGACGATGTAAATAAAATCTTTTGGTCCATTGGTTTAATTTGTCCAATTTTTGGTCCGAATGTTTTAATTGGTTCGAATAGGTCCGAATACAATATGTGTCTTAAGATCATATTGTGTGTTTTGCATACAATAGGCATATTGTATGGGCCTATTTTCACCTACTTTTGAACTATGGTTCTTTTATATCATATTCTACGCACGATTCAAAAGAGCGTACAATACGTAGAAACTGGAGAGGTCGATTTGAAAAAATCGTAAAAAACGTTAATGAATTTTTTTCCGTACAATCCGTACATGTTAAAAAATTGAATTGAACATGTACCGTAGTTTGTACGCTTTCCGTTAAATGAGTAGTAAAAATACATTTGCATTTAAATAGGTAGCACACCTTGTGTATGCATCGGAAAATCTACATCAACTAGTTAAGGACAGATTTGTGAACAGTTAATAGGCGTCTACCGCAAGCGGAGGTTGAATTCCTGCGAAGCGTTAACTGTTGTCGTATTAACTGTCGTTCACAAATAGGCAGCCATGGCCTTCTCTCTCTACCTCTCCGAGAGCATGCAACTTAAAAAAACAAAGAACCGACCATATGCAGATTCCATTTTTCATCATTCAACATTGCACGACGTAACATATTAATAAATAAAACAAAAACAATCACATTAGAACAAAAAAAAATACATATATGTCATTCAACTATTTTTACTCTAAATCTTCTTCCCCTACATCGAATTCCATCATGTCTTCATCTGAATCGTCTTCCCTAACCTCCCCTTCCTCTTCTTCCCATTCTATCATATTCTCTTCATAGGTGACATCCCTAGTCTTCTTTAAAAGTGTGAGATTAGTGAAGACCCATACGAGATCATTAGCCCCTTTAGCCATTAACCTATTTCTTTTCTTTGAGTGAATATGGTCATATGTCGACCAATTCCGCTCACAAGAGCTGGCAGCTGAGCATTGTGCAAGTATTTTGACTGCTACTTTCTGCAATATAGGGGTGGCACATCCAAACTCTTGCCACCACTTCCATGCTGGCATCTTCTTTGCACAAGATATTGTCACTTCCCTACCAAAAACTCCCTCAAACTCTCTATATTTTGACAACTCTATGCGGGCATCTTCTTGCTCCTCCATATTTAGAAGCATCCTCTCCAACATTGTCTAAAAAACTTTTATAACAGTCGCGTTGGCACGCTGCCCATATGAATGACTTTGATACTCTGGATCGAGTACAAAACCAGCCGCATAAATGGGGTTGTTGAAAAAAGGTAATTAATAGTTCACTTCTATATTTTAGTTAGAATGTAAAGAGAGAGAAAGGGAATACCAAAGGCACGCCATGGCTGCCGCGTCATTTAGAAGGAGGCAGATTGAAATAGAAGGTATTTTACTATTTGTAGCAAAATATTGCCTCTTGCCGGATTTCAACCGGGGTCTACGGACTACTATCTAGACCTAAGCCTTATCCATTAAGGCACTAGCGAAACGATATACGTATTATGTTTCACGCATATTCATGTATTTATTAAACAGACTAATTCGCAGCAGACTAACCAAAACACGCATTAATCAATTCATGCATGGAAGCAAATCGAAGCCGCATAAATACAAATGATCGGACGGCCACAATTGCAACCTCCATCCGCAATAAACTTTCGGCCACCCTTAGGGATAACGTCACGTGACGCCACGTGGCACTATACTATTGGATACCGGAGAAGATGGGAGGAGGAACCATAGCTCCCGTTTTCACAAGCGTCACTTTGAAAGCCATGTCGTACAATGGTCGTACAATAAGTATATCGCCTACTGTACCTTCTTTTACTATATAGTATTTCTATTGGACTAGGGTTTAGTAGTATGGAGTCGTAAGTAGGCAGACTAGGACTTAGTGAAATTTAGGTACCTCTCTCTAAGAGAGCTTGTAACTAAATAGGTCATCTTTGACCAGCCATAACTTACTGCTCAGCGGAGCAAATTCAATAATTCTTTTTGCGTTTGACTCAAGGAAGTCTTATCCTCACACAGGTGAGAGTGGTCAGAATATTTATGTGCCTGGGAGGCGCTTATTCAGCGGGAAAGTAGAATGGGCAAATATTATCCCAGAGGATTTACATAGGCTGCTCATTCTCAAGGTCAATGGAGACCACAGAATTGCAGGTTATGGACCCACCCTCTAATGTGCCCATATTTGATGGATCACACTTTCTTCATTGGGAAATGATGATGGAGGGAGAACTATTTAAGAAACACCTATGGGGCATAGTGTTAGGATAAGTTGGATGCCCACCTCCACCTGGGTTTTGAGGAACGCGTTTTTTTGGCACCTTCGCCTCTACAGTAGGTAGAGCATATGCCACCATCAATGAGGATGAAGACGAGGAAGGAGAGGAGATTCTCATGGAAGGAGAAATGGGAGGAGTTGCAACTCAAGTGACACCATTGCCGAAGGCGATACCAGTATCAGCACCACTAGCAACACCGACAAAGGTTCAGATCGAAAGATTAGAGTATGAAAAGTGGAACGACAAAGACAAGGTTGCTAAGCTCTTAATTCTTTAAAGTGTAGCAAAGGGCGTTGCCATTTCCCTTATGCATGTCAAATCTTCATCTCAGATTTGGATATCACTAGTTAACAAATATAAGAGTGGATCATTACAGCAACAACAGTTGGTAGAAAACAAGATTGCAACTTATACTTATAAGGGAGAAAGCATGAATAATTATTGCAATGATTTAGGAGCATTATTTGGAGAGCTAGAGTGTGTAGGTAACTCATGGTCTGAGAGACAAAGAGTGAACACATTAATGATGAAACTACTTGAAGAGTATGAGAATATCATTAATCGATTGCACGACATAAAAGATAGCAATTGGAATTGGGATGACACAATGGGAATGATTTTAGTGAAAGAAAGCACCATAGAGCTTATGAGAGGGAGTCCAAGTGTTCAAGCATTGGTCTGCAAGAGCTGATTGGCGTAAGCGTGATGGGGAAAGAGGAAAAGATCTCTATAGAAACTTTGGTGGAAGAGGACAAAGAGGTGGCAGATTTGATAGACAGGGGAGAGGAACTTCTCGAGGAGGATTATGTCACTTCTGCAAGAAATCAGGACACTATATGGCAGATTGTGGCAAACTTGCAAATCTTCGACTAAATGATAGGCAAGGGACCTCAAGAAATGGAAGAAAGAAAAAGGCTTTCCTAACTCAAGTTCATGATGAGTGAGAGAACGAAGAAACCGAACAGGAAGAGGACCTTGAGGAGCTTGAGGAGCTTCTTCTTAATCCGAAAAAAAATGAAAAGCATGTTGACATTCCACAAAGACAAAATTGTGCTTTCGGAGGTAAGAGGGATCCACCAAAAGATGGGTGGATCATAGACTCAAGGCCTCAATGCATATGTGCAAAGATAAAAGGTGGTTCACTAAACTGAGAAAGATCACAACAGTTGAGATAGAGTACGAAGATTGTAGAGTAGAAACCACAAGTCTTGTTGGAACTGTTGACTTGAAGGTTCTAGTTGATGGAAAGGCATCAATTATAACACTCTCAGACGTTCTTTACATTCCACTACTTAGTAAGAACTTGGTCTCAATAGTTGTCCTAGATGAAAAGGAGTTTGAAACAGGAACTAGGAAATGAATCTTCACGGCAAGCTTTGATAATGAGGTTTATTTCATAGCTGAGAAGGGCAGTCAGAGAATCTTCATAATTGTTATTTGCAATTAAAAGAGTGTTCTCTACTCGTGTGCAAGTGAGATGATGCTTTGGCACAAAAGGTTGGGGCATGTACATCTAGATAGATTAAAGAAAATAAAGAAAAAATGAATAGTGGAGGGTATTACCTTTGAGGATGATGAGACCTTTGATGATTGCAGTGGATGTGCCCAAGGGAAGATTCATAGACTTCCATTTCCAAAGGCAACCACATTTAGGAGAGAGAAAGTATTGGATCTAATTCACACCGATGTTTGGGGACCTACTAGATATGCTTCACATGGGGGGAAGAGGTTGATGTTAACTATCACAGATTATTGGTCTAGATACACGAAGGTATACTTTCTCAGAGATAAATCAGAGGTATTAAGATGTTTCAAAGAATATAAAGTATAGAGTGAAAAACTACACGAAACCTCAACAAAAGAGATAAGAAGTGATAATGGGAAAGAATACACCTCAAGAGAATTTGAAGAATATCTTAAAGAAGAAGGAATTCATCATGAGAAAACTGTTCCCTATAATCTTGAACAAAATGAAGTCGCAAAAAGAGTGAATAAAACTTTAGGAGATATGTCCAAAAGTATGTTAACTGATAAGAGGATAGGGTTGCAGTTTTTGGCGGAGTCTATGAACTATGCTAATTTCAACAAAAATAGAGTCATAACTTCAGCAAATAAGGAGGAAACTCCGTATGAGAGGTGGACAAGAAGAAAGCCTAATTTATCTAGTTTGAGAGTGTTCGGAAGTCAAGTCCACAGTTTGGATTCCGATAAGACTAAATGGAAGTTAGAGGGGAGAGGGAAGCTAGGATATCTTGTAGGATATGATGAGAGCACAAAAGGATACTGAGTGTATGACTTGAAAAAGAGAGATATAATTTTGGTAAAACACATAGTGGTGATGAATGAAGAGAAGTCCATTAATCCTTTCAAATATAACAAGGAAGTCAAAATTAGATTTGAAACGGATCAGTTTTTTGACTCCTGACGTTGCACTAAATGCGTTGCACACGGAGGAAAAGATTGGAGTGTAGTTCTCTTTGCGCGTAAAGCGGTGTTTAATTCCTCGGACATATTGTGACCGCCACAATTGTCCACAAATATAACCTTTTCACGCCCATCACGGTCTCCTTAGTATGACCCCGGTTCGGCGATCCATTGTGGGAAGACCGTCTTGTCGTTCCAACCTTTCGGCCCGGTACGGTAGCAAACTCCTACAAAAAAGAGTTGGAAAAGATATTGAGTGAGGGAGGGAGAGAGAAGGCGAGTAGTGTATGGGAAGAAATCAATATAAACAACATATCACCCCATATTTAATATTTTGGGTGTGGAGTACAAGGGAGAATAAGTGAGACAATAGCGTTAATATTTTTAAGAAAAAAGATTCTTAGGGAAAGAAAAACACCTGGTATGTCATCGTGGATGCCCTTGATCGGGTAATTACGGAGCTTGTTGGCGAAGATTAACATAGGAGATTCAATTCGGGCGTTCACTCCGCCCGTGAGTCGAACCATCAAAGTCATCGACTCTCCACCGCCGGCAACATCCGCGTATTTGACCACCTTGTCCCCGCGAAAACCCAACGTCTTTTTGTTATCCATATTTACAACCATGTGGGTCTCGTCCATGTTTTCGACTAGATCGTCGTTGTAGCGACCTATAATCACAATAACACATAAAATTGTAAGTAAAACACAACACCAAGGAGTATGATGGTTGGGGCAACTACTTCCATTCGCTTATTTGCATTTATAACCTTAGAAAACAAAATTTAGAATAATATGTGTAACATGTATTACAACATATAGCAATGAGTTATAAAAATGTTCAAAAAACTTACCCGATAAAAATCCTCTTTTTAATTCGCCCATGTGATATGCTACTATTTTTTCGATGCATTCCTCCTTCTCCGAGCTTAATTGTAATTTTCCTTTTTGAGCCCTCGTCATAATATTGTGTTTTTCGCAAAACCGTTGCGTCTATCGTTTTGTCATTTTCATTTTTATCTCTTTACCGTTATTGTCGACGAATAGCCTCCCATTCTCCTCCTTCATATGTTTAATGATATGAGCAGCCATGGTCCCTACAATGGTTTGTGACATTTTCATACCCGCCTTCTTGAAG
The DNA here is from genome assembly GCA_037447655.1 of Zygnema cylindricum. Taxonomy (NCBI): domain Eukaryota; kingdom Viridiplantae; phylum Streptophyta; class Zygnematophyceae; order Zygnematales; family Zygnemataceae; genus Zygnema; species Zygnema cylindricum. The sequence continues at coordinate 85,093 of JBBHKE010002286.1, forward strand.
CCGTAAAACTCATCCACCCACTCCAGAAAGAAGATGGTGGATCAGAACTATAAATGAACCAATGGCCTCTATCATGGAAGCCAATACATGGGAGTTGGTAGATTGTCCACCGAACCGAAAACCAATTGGATGTAAGTGGGTTTTTAAACTTAAATTAAACCCAGGTAATACCATTGAGAGGTACAAAGCTAGGTTAGTTGCAAAAGGATATACTCAAAAAGAGGGGATAGACTACAAAGAAACCTTTGCACCTGTTGTCAGATTTCCTTCTGTTAGAATCCTTTTAAGTATAGCGGCCGCGGAGGATATGGAAATACACCAGATGGATATTAAAACGATTTTTTTGCACGAAGATTTGGAATAAGAAATTTACATGAGGCAACCGAAAAGGTTCGTGGAAAGTGGGGAAGAAAACAAAGTTTGCAAATTGATAAAATCACTCTATGGGCTGAAGCAAGCCCCGCGACAGTGGAATATAAAGCTCGACAAATTTTTGACCGGTTTGGGATATATCAGAATTAGTTCAGATCACTCAATATATTTATTTGAGGATGAGGATAGAGTGATATTTATTGCTATTTATGTGGATGATTTGTTGGTCTTAAGCAAGTCCTTAGATAAAATAAACAAACTAAAACGGGATCTTAGAAGCCGCTTTGACATGAAAGATCTCGGCGAAGCAAAGTACATTTTGGGAATTCAAATAGAGAGAGATAGAGGGAATAGGATTTTAAGACTCACTCAGAAAGAAACAATTGGTAATATGCTAGAAAATTTCAAATGGAAAAAGCAAACGGGTGTACAACTCCCATGGATTTGAAGAAAGTGTGTGAGGGGAGTGAAGAGGGAGGAATATTGATCATTAATGATGACATAGATGAGATTTAAAGAAGATTTATGGAAAATATCCCTTATCGGCAGATTGTAGGCAATTTAATATATTTTATGAATTGTACCCGGCCGGATATAGCTGCAGCCGTAGGAGTCCTCAACAAGAGTCTAAATGAACCGAGATAGAGAGACTGGGAAGCTGCCAAAAGGGTGATGAGGTATCTGGTGGGGACAAGGGAATTGTGGTTGCATTTGGGAGGGGAGTACACTGACATCATAACCTGGAGTGATGCCAATTATGGCGATGTGCCTTTAAGGCGGTGAGTGATGCCAGTTATGGCGATGTGCCTTTAAGGCGGTGTACCACTGGATATGTGTTGCAAATTAGATCTGGTGCATGCTGGTTGAGTAGTAAGCAACAAAAAGTAGTTGCTCAGTCCACTATGGAGGCTGAATACATGGCTTCTTGTGCTGCCACCAAAGAATTAATGTGGGTGAAATCCTTCCTGTGCTGCCACCAAAGAATTAATGTGGGTTAAATCTCTTCTTGAAGAACTTGGGTTCATGAAGACAGGAACTCAGAATGTTTTTTGTGATAATCAAGCTGCTATCTCTATTGCAGCTAATCCAAAACATCACTTCAAAGCTAAGCATATGGATATTAGACTAAGCTTTGTCAAAGAGAATGTTGAAAATAAAATCATTAAACTGGTTCATAAAACTGATAAAGAAATGATCGCAGACATGATGACAAAACCAGTACCTTCCCCTAAGTTGATTTATTGTAGAGAAAACAGTGGATTAAAATTGAAATGTGACTAAGAATTAAGGGGAGTGTTTAAAAGAGGTAATTAATAGTTCACTTCTTTATTTTAGTTAGAATGTAAAGAGAGAGAAATAGAGAACCAAAGGCACGCCATGGCTGCCGCGTCATTTAGAAGGAGGCAAAATGAAATAGAAGGTATTTTACTATTTCTAGCAAAATATTGCCTCTGGCCGGATTTCAACCGGGGTTTACGGACTACTATCTAGACCTAAGCCTTATCCATTAAGGCACTAGCGAAAAAATATAGGTATTACGTTTCACGTATATTCATGTATTTATTAAACGGACTAATTTGCAGCAGACTAACGAAAACACGCATTAATCAAATCATCCATGGAGGCAAATCAAAGTCGCATAAATACAAATGATCGTAAGGCCACAATTGCAGCCGCCATCTGCAATAAAATTTCGGCGGCCTTTGGGGATAGCATCACGCGACGCCACATGGCACCATACTATGGGATACCGGAGAAGATGGGAGGAGGAACAATGGCTCTCGTTTTGACAGCCGTCACTTTGAAAGCCATGTCGTACAATGGCCGTACAATAAGTACATCGCCTAGTGTATCTTTTTGTACTATATATTGTTTCTATTGGGCTAGGGTTTAGTAGTAGGCAGTCGTAAGTAGGCAGACCAGGACTTAGTGAAATTTAGTACCTTTCTCTAAGAGAGTTTGTAACTATAAAGGTCATCTTTGACCAGCCATAACTTACTGCTCAAGGGAGCAAATTCAGTGATTCTTTTTGCGTTTGACTTAAAGGAGTCTTATCCTCGCAGGGGTGAGAGTGGTCAGAATATTTGTGTGCCTGGGCGGCGCTTATTTAGCGGGAAAGAAGAATGGGCAAATATTATCATATAGGCTTTACATAGGCTGCTCATTCTTTGGGTCAATGGAGACCACATAATTGCAGGGGCTATACGCCATCTTCTACCTCGCCAACCATGATATCATCATCCTTTCCAAAATTCGCATGCCCTCGTGAATATTATCTGACGTGCGCAAGCTAAATTATCTAGAAATTGTCCAATGGCGTAAAAACCGTGGTAAACCTTCCCCACATTCGGGCCACCTCTGTCGCATTCCCTCATCAACCGCCCCATAGGTTCCGAAATTGACACGGCCTCTGTCACTCTAACCCAAAACTTTGTGCTCAAAATGTAGCACCTAATTTTAGCCCCCTCCATCTTGTACATAGGTTTGCCTACCGATTCCTTGAATTTGTCATCGAATATCAACCGCCCCAAACTCTCTTTCACATCTAAAATCCTTTGAAGCGTAATAAAATTTGTAGCAAACCTAGTCTCTCTAGGTTTCAAAAGTCGAAGTTTAGAAATTTTATTGAACATGGCTACACTCATGCTATGATTAGTGATGAATCTCAAAATATATTTTGCCTCTCGGACACGTTTGGAGATAAAGGTCAACCTACTCCAATCTTCCAACATTAAGTCCAGTACATGTGCAGCGCATGGTGTCCACGTGATAGAAGGGTGCTTTGCCATGAGCAACAACGCTGCAACTTCATTCTCCAGGGCAGAATCGGTAACAATTTGCACCACATTCTCCACCCATACTGCAAGTATTCCCTTTTCCAACACCGCACAAATGTAGTCGTCGTCCTTTTGTTTGTCCACTAGTGTCTTCTGCCGTTAGGAACATGTCACTTTTTGGGGTGATAGCTAAAATATTTAGCAAAGGACTGGCATCTACTGCTGTCCACCCGTCTGATGTGATTGTGGCACCGGTGACTTCAATGGTTTTCACATAACTTGAGAAATTCTTCATCACATTCGCCTTGGTCTCCAATAGTGTTGAAATTTATAGATTTCTAGAGTATTTTCTAGGTTTAAATATGTTTTTATAAAAGGAAAAGAAAAAGGACGGACAGCCTGCCTCCACCTCCGCTTTCTAGCTCCCATACTTGTTGTAGTCACTAAAGGTAAGAGAGAGAGGTTGATCCATGGCTGCCTTAGTTCAACAAACAGCTATTCTCCTTGTTTTGCATGGTGAATGCACTTTGTATTTTCGTCGGAATAACTCTTGCTTTGGTCCTCAGAGTCAGTGGAAAACTGCACGTGAGCTCATCCACATCACGGAGTACATGTTTCTTAGAGGAATTAGCCGATTTTTCCTTGTCACCTGCGAGAAACCCCTCCTTCACCTTGGCTGGACACATTGTGCAAGCTCTAATTCCTCCACACTTGACATTTCCAGTGAGATGATTTGTGATCCTAGTTGCTTGGGCGATAAATTCGAAATTACAGTAAATACAAACACATAATCTGTTGGCTACGAGAATGCCACTGTCTAGAGGCTTCACGTGGTCCCACTCCTCTCCTCGAACTCTAGGCATGGCTGATTTTTTGGAGGTCCTTCCCTTTTTCCTCAACGACTTCAACTAACTACAGTCGTGGCGTCGGTAATGGCGTCTTCCTTGAATTTTCGCATTCAGCTGGGTAAGTATTTATGACAGCTTCTTTTCGAAAATTTAAAAAAGACGCCCGTACACATTTTGAACTTACGGCGCCCAAATAGAGTGACGCCACAACGTCTCTTTTTGGAAATGTCCGTAGAACTCACGGTATTTTCCCGTACATTTCGTGTACATTCTGTTCAGTTTACTGTTCAGAATGTACGGAAACGTGTATCGAATCTATGTACGGAAACGTGTATCGAATCTTTTTTTCAACTACTGTACAGTTTTCGTAAAAAAATGAACAGTTACCGTAATTTGTCTCTTTGAAATTAGCATAAAATTTCAGTTCGTTTAAGTAGACGTTTTTTGGTGAGAAAAGAATTCATTTCTGCGAAACTGGAAAAAAGGAAAAAAACGTGCGTATTGAACAACTAGATTTTATATCATAGTTCAAAAGTAGGTGAAAGTAGGCCCATACAATATGCCTATTGTATGCAAAACATACAATATGCCCCTAAGACCCATATTGTATTGGTAGAAAAATGAAAAAAAATAGTTACTGGGTTGAGTTGCACATCGATCGTTAGAGAATTAAACGTCATGTCTAAAAATCGGACAAAAAAAACAATTTCTGTGAGTTTTGAGGTAAAACTTATTTAAACCGTTAGATTCAGACGATCGGACGGTCTCTGATCAAAGTAGTGATATAAGAAGATCACATGAAAAGCCCATAATACAACTTACGATAGGACTATCTGTCATATTAGCGTCTGCAATTTTTGATCGTCCGCGTGTTTTAGTTCGCTAAAAAATTTCGTCCGTCGGCGTGCGCTGAACTATGATCATACGTCAGATTTGTACGTCCGTACAAGAGTGTTCACAACGAACTCCCATACAGTATGCCTACTCTACGTGAGTTTAGTGCCAAGTTTTGTGCGCCTACCAAAAGCCTACCATAAAAACGCCTACTTTTGAACTATGTTATGTTTTCAAAAAATTTCCTTTCGGGAACATGTTGGTCACGTCAAACATGTGAGGATTCCACCGACATTTTGTTCTGACGCATACAACACGATCAATTTCTATTGGCGCAAACCTCTCGGCCCTTCTTGGGCTAATACGTTTGGAACCGAGTGGACTCCGATTTCTTGTCGGGAAGGAATCATGCTCTCGGATACGTTAACTTTTTACATCCGGAGATAGAAAATGTAGGCCGTCTTGTACGGTTCAGCAACCGACCACTTAGGAAGCGCGTTAATCCGTTTGATACTTTGTTTGGCATTTCCAGCGTTGCCACGTAAGATAAGTCTTGATTTAGCGCGTTACAACTGAAAAGCTTTGACAGCGACAAGGAATGCTTAGTAATTACCACGCAAAGAGTTTCATAGCCTTCCACTCATTCTGCAAGAAAGAAATTAGTTTCTGGCCTTTCCCCTCTTTTTGGTTTTTTACATTGCAAATTTCCCCTGTAAAATCACTCTTCTTTGCCAATTATATGTCCCCCGGTTGCAGAAGATCTGCTATCCTTCTCTGCTAAAAAGAAAAGGCGTCCTTACTGAGTTTTTCAAAGTAAAATTACATTTTTTTTGAACTTCTTGTGTGTCACTTTCACTCACCTAGCTGTCACAAATTTGTGACTCATAAATTTGCTTACATATACAAGCTAACAAAAATCTACGGTTAAAGAGGAAATCTGTTAGGGAAATAAACTTAGTCGAGATATCCTAAAATTGAAAAGGTTTTGCTTGAAAGTGTTTTAAAATCGTTACAATGCAAGGAGACTTTCTCAGCGTCCAGCCAGGGTATCTTACATTTCCAAGTTAGTTATCAATACTTATTCTCTCTCTCTCTCTCTCTCTCTCTCTCTCTCTCTCTCTCTTTCTCTCTCTCTCTCTCTCTCTCTCTCTCTCTCTCTCTCTCTCTCCCCCTCTCTATCCCCCACTCACTCTCTATCTCAACCTTATATTTCCATGTAATTTAACAGTTCTCTCTCTCTCTCTCGTGCGCGCTCTCTCCCTCTCTCTCTCAATTTCTCTCTTTCTCTATCTTTCTCTCTCGCTCTCCGTCCCTCTCTCCTTTTCTCCCCTCACCCTTTTCACCTGTCCCACTCTCCCCCTCTCCACCTCTCCCTCTCCCTCTCCCCCCCACTTCTCCCCTTTTCCCCCCTCTCTCTCCCCCACCCCCTCTCTCCCTCTCTGCCTCTTCCCCTCTTTTCCTCTCCCCCTCTCTCCCTCCACCTCTCCCTTCTATCTCTACGCCTCTCCGACCCTCCCTCCCTCCCTCCCTCCCTCCCTCCCTCCCTCCCTCCCTCCCAATTGAAAGTGTTAATCTCTCTCTTAAAGCTTATGTCTAAATTCACATCCTTTAAAGTCCTAAACGCTACTATAGAAGTACACGTACTTTATTGTACTTTATTTTTTTCGATATGAACTTCTTAGTGGAATGTACATACCTTTTATAAAATATAAAGATACTTAGCGGAACGCTTAGTGGTTTGTACATACCTATAGTAGTGTAGAAACGATTCTCAGTGGAATCGCCTTAGTCAATTGAATTAGTCAATTGAATTCTTTTTCCCTTGACTAGATCTACCCACATTAGTTACGTCTAGTCCTAGATCTACGTTGAACCGACGTTTCACTTCGCGGTTCTATAAAAGTCACTTGTCTAACATGTATTATAATCAATTACAAAAAGGACATCTTGACGACAAACTTCCTGCCTACGTTCTTTTGTTTGTCACCTATTTATTTCTTATCTTATCTTTATTTTCGGCCTTTGATGGCCTCTCCTTCTATACTCCCTCCCTCCCTCACTCCCTCTCTTCCTCTCTCCCTATCTCCCTCTCTCCCACCCTCCTTCCCGCCCTCCCTCCCGCCGTCCCTCCCTCTCTCCCTCTCTCCTTCTCCCCCTCTCCCTCACTTCCTCACTCTCTTCTCCCTCTCCACCTCTACCACTCTCCCCCCCTCCCCCTCTGCCCCTTTCACTCTCTGCACCTCTCCCCCACTCTCCCACTCGCCATCTCCCCGTCTCCCCCTCTCACCCTCTCCACCTCTCCCCTCCTCTGTTGACGTACGCTCAAGATGTACCGCTCAATACCCGCTATGTGGGGTGCACCCAAACTCGATACTTAGCAATATGGACCCCCTAGTACTGATACCCGGGCTTAAACGAGATTCTACACTCTATACTCAAAAATCTGCGGATCTTTACACTCCCTCTCCCCCACACTACATCTCTACCTCTCTCTCTCTCCTTCCCTCCCGCCCCCCCTCGCTCCCTCCGTCCCTCCCTCGCTTCCCTCGCTCCTCTCTCTCTCCCTCTCCCCCTCTCGACTCTCTCTCCCTCTCTCTGTCCCTCTCTCTCTCCTTTCCTCTGATTCTTTTCTCTCCTATATCTCTCACTCTCTCACCAACGCTCACTCCATCGTCTCTTTTCTCCCCCTCTCCCCTCTCTCTTGTGTTTCGCCTCTCACTCCTTGCTCTCTATTCCCCCCCTCTCCATCATTTCCGTCCCTCCCTCTCTCCCCGCTCCTTCTACTTTTTCTCCTCTTTCCCTCCCTCCCTCACCCCCTCCCGTTTCTCCCTCTCTCCCTCCCTATGTATTTTCCTCTATTGAATTGGCAAGAGGTTGCCGTTCAATACCGATGTAGAATGTGGTCTGCCCACACTCGAAATGCACTCAAAATAAATGAGTGTGGACCCCAGTTTCGGCCTCGTGGGGTAAAGGTTAGCGCATTCACAACTTAAGTGAAAGGTCCTAGGTTAGATCCTGGCTGGATCAATTTTCACAAGTGTAGGACACGCCGAATCCCTCATTCTGCGGAGTTTAACACCCTCCCTGATTCTGTGGAGTTTAACACTCTCCCTCCTTCACTCTCTTTGTGTGTCACTTTCTCTCTCCTTCCCTCTCTCTCTCTCTTTCTTTCTCTCTTTCGCGCTCTCTCTCCCACACACTCTTTCATACGGTCTCTCTCTCTCACATGCTCTCTCTCTCTCTCTCTCCCCCCTCTCTCTCTCAGGCGTGCACGTGCACTCCCACTCTCTCTCCCACATTCTCTCTCCCTCTCCCTCTCCCTCTCCCTCTCTCTCTCTTTTTTCCCTGCTCTCACCCTATTTTTCCTGCTCTCGGTCTTTCTCTCTATTTCCTGCTCTTTCTCTCGAGCTCTCTCTTTCAGTCTCTCACTCTCTCGGTGTGCACTCTCTTGCCCGCTCTCCCTCTCTCTCTGTCTCTTTCTCTCTCTCACGTTCTCTCTCGAGCTCTTTCTCTCGCATTCTCTCTCGAGCTACCTCATTCGCTCGCTTTCGAAAAGTTTTTATCTCTCTAACTTTTGTGTCCTTACAATTTTAATAAACTAAAAATGAACTGGTTCGAGTTGGCCGATTTGCCTCTCTATGTTCGTCAACTATTACATCCTCAACTTTCTGGAGATTGTGTTGCTTGGGTTTTTGGGACTAATTATTTTTAATTATGTGAATTTTTGTTGCCTGGATTTGTTCCACATTTGATTTTTATTTTCATCAATTTTGCTTCTCGTACTACATCGCCCAGCGATATTACGGTGGTGTTAAGGACAATAATGTGGTTGCTACTTTTTAAGAGCAAAAACCGTGAAAAAAAGGAACAATTGAACGGAGTGGATTGTCAATACTCTTTAAACTAACTTTATTGCACATTAAAATTCCGCATTTGCACTAATAATTTGTTTACAGGAATAGCTAGCTTTGGTGGATAGTGAACATTCCCAGCGGTATGAGTGTTAAATATTTCGGGGCATTGAAATGTCTTTAACTTTATTGTCACCTGCGGATTTTTTTTTGAAGGGGATCATTGCTTCATTTGGCAAGTTGTTGTTTCCTTCTAAAATCGTGGTTTCAATTTGAAAACTGTTTTTTGGTATATTATTGTGCAGTTGAACTAAAAAAGCAACTTTCTTCCATTGGACGTCTCTTCAATTTGACTTCTGAATATGTTGCATTCAAGGTAAGACTTACTACAAAACCACTCCTATGTCCAGGTGAGATGTGTTTTCTCAACCTCTCCTTTGCTCTTCCATAACCATAACTGAGGATTTTCCTTTCGTTTTTACATCGTGGACTACCTCTTCCATCCCTCATCCCACCTTCCCTTAAGCCAGCAGTTTTAAGGACCATGGCAATCACATTCATTTGAATCATCAACTTTTTTTTACTGATCCCTCCCTCTCTCTTTCTCCCTCTCCCTTTCTCTCTCTCTCTTTTCTCTCTCTCACCCTCCCTCTCTCTCCCACCCTCCCCCTCACTCTCTCTTCTCCCTTTTCTCTCTCTCTCTTCCCCTCTCCCTGTCCTCTCTTTCTCCCTTTCCCTCCCTCTCTCCCTCCCACTCTATTTCTCTCTCTCCCACCCTCCCTCTCTCTCTTTCTCCCTCTCTCTTTCATCACTCTCTCCCTCTCCCTCTCTCTCTGTCTCTCGCTCTCTCTCTGTCTCTCTCTACTCTATCTCTCACTCCCTCTCCTTGTCTCCTCTCACCCTATTTTTTCTCTCCTTTTTTCCCTCTATCCCTCTCTCCTACTCTCCTTCTCTTCCTCTCCTCTCCATCTCCCTCCCTCCCTCTTTCCTCCTCTCTCTCCTGTCTCCTTCCCTCTCTCTCGCCCTCTCCCCCTGACCCCCTCTCGCCCTCTTCCTCTCTCCCCCTCTTCCTCTTCCTATGTCCTCTCTCCTTCTTTCCCTTTTTTCCTCTTCATTGTCTTCCTCTCGACCTGTCTCCCTCTTTCTCTCCCTTTCTCCACTCTCCCTCTCGCTCTTCCCCTCTTCCTCTATAACCACTGTCCCTCTCTCCCTCTCTCCTTCTCTTCCTCTCTCTCACTCTCTCTCCCTCTCCCTCTATTTCCCTCTCTCACACACTCCCTCTCTCCATCTATTCCTCTCTCCCTCTCCCTTGTCTTCTTCAAACCCTATCTCCATCTCTCTCTCTCCTCCCCCTTCTCTCTCCCTCCCCTCTCCCCCCCCTCCCCCTATCCCCCTCTCTCCCTCTCTTTTTCTCTCTCCCTCTTCCTCTCACTTTCTCTCCGTCCCTCTCTCCTCTCCCTTTGTCCGTCTTTCCCTGTGTCCCTCACGCCTCTCCCTTGTCTCCCTCTCCCCCTTATCGCCCTCTTTCTCTCCCTTTCTCCCTCTCTCCCTCTCTCTCTCCCTCGCCCTTTCTCCCATTCTCCCCCTCTCCACCTTCCCCCCTCTCTCCCTTTCTGCCTCTCTCTCCCTCTCAATCTCTCCCCATTTCAATCTCTCCCTCTCCCTCTGTCCCTCTGTCCTTCTCTCACTCTCTCCCACTGTCCCTCTCTCCCTATCCCTTGTCTCCCTCTTCCTCTCCCTCTCCCTCCCTCCTAAAATCTAGACTGATTTTAGGATGGGCATATCTGTATAGTTCAAATATTAGTTGTATATATATATAATTTTTTTTTTTTTTCCGGTTTTTTATTTTGTTTTGTAATTTATGGTGGAGGTGAGGTTCTTCACTACAATTGTAGCATTTTGTTATTCTTTTTCAATACAAGTTATAATACATTTTCATACACCGTTTTCAAGATCGAAACTACCGCCCCAAAAAATAAACTCTGTTTTGATACCGTTATTCAGATGAAAACTAGCAAAACTGGCAGTGTGGAAACGCTAACAAGTTTTTATGCATTTATTTGCTGTTTTGTGAAAACTACCTCATTAGAAAAGAAAATAAATGTTAATACACTTGATTTTATTGTTTTTCAGATTAAAGTTACTGATCCTAAGAAATACTGTGTTCGACCAAACATGGGAGTTGTTTCCCCTCAAAGCTCCATGGAAGTTGAAGGTACACCGTGAATCGCTATTAGCGTTCTTAACGCTATTTCGGCACCCCCATATTTTGACCAAAATTCTCAAATATAATTATTACTTCTATTTTGGAAAACCTCAAATTCTCAACTGGAGTCAACGATTTCCTTGAAAATCCCCAAATTCCCAATTGGAGTCAATGATTTCCTTGAAAATCCCCAAATTCCCAATTAGTGTATTGTTTTTAACCCTAATTATTTCATAACACTAACAGCGATTCACGGTGTAGTTATTTACTTCTTATGTATTTTTTTTCTTCGTTTCCCATCGGTTGTTTAGTACTCCTCTTTACTACTTTTGGGATTTCACAAAGTATTTTTAGGGTTTTTACAGCCATACAAACAAAGTATGGACTCTAGAAGGAATCTGTTGTTGTTTTTTTTGTAAAATTTGACGTGTCAAATTGACAGCAGAAGGTCTGCTTGATTTAGGTTAGGACTTCTAAAATGTGGTGGATGTCAAGACACAAAATTTTGTAAATATTATGAAATGAAGTGGGAGAGGGAGAGATGAAAAGAAGGAAAATCGGAAAGAGGGAGAGAGGGAAAGAGGGGGATGGGAGAGGGAGAGCTAAGCAGTGGGAGATGAGGAAAGTAGAAGAGTTGGAAAGTGGAAGAGTTGGAAAGCGGGAGAGAGGGATGAATGGAATGCGGAGGGAGAGGGAGAGACGACTCTATCATCGCTTTTGCTTCCATCAGTCATTATAGCAATATGTAATTTTTATTTATATGTGATTCACTGTAGTTTGTAAGAATTGTATGTTCAAGAAAGTCCAAAATTGGAAAGAAATAGCAAACATATATGCATTGAATATAGTAAATGATATACATGACTTAAATTGGTATAATTAATTATATTATAAATAAGTTTTTAAATTTACTGTAAATAGTAACAAATTTTGTAAAATGTATTGTAAGTATTATAGTTGATGTAATTATGAATTATAACTGTGATGTTTGTTACAATTCCAATTACGATTGCGATTGTCGGTGATAGTTTTATTGTTGTTTTATGGTTAATATGACAATGAATTTATTATTGCAATGATTACTATAATTGCAATTACGTTTGCTATCCTCGTTAATGATTGTCGTTATTGATTTACGGTTTTTATTCTCCTTTTATATTTTGTTAACTTTGTGGATGTAATTGTTGTTCAGTTATGATGCAGGCTCAGAGGGAAATTCCTGTGGATATGGTCTGTAAGGACAAATTTTTGGTACAGAGTGTTGTGATTTCAGAGGAAATTTCGAGGGACGGTGTGTCACACGATTTGGTGAGTCTTACATCTAGGAACATTTATGGGGTTTTTAGGATTGTTCCTATTATTGTTGTTACTTTTTCCTTTCCGCTAATTTTTTCTGTTCATTATTAATTTTGTTGTTTGACAGAGAGGTTTCTCCTGACAATGATTTGAAGTTTTTTTCAAATATTGGTGGTAATAGAGTTGTTCGAAACTTACAGATGGACTTTCTTCTTTTTTGTATTTGTAAAACATTTGATGAAAAGAGAAATAGATTAACCCGAGCATGTGGAAGATGAAGCTTTAGTTTTTGGTGTTTATTATGGTTTTCAGTAGTTATTTGGGAGTTCCAACATTGATCGATGATTTTTTTGAACCCCATGGAAACAAAGTCGTTTGGACACAACGTTTGGGATAATCATAAGTATATTCTGCGGAGTCCAAATAAGCATTCATTTCTCATGTTTGGCAATAAAACGTTTTGCCCTTTGCTTTCACCAAAAAATTGTGAAGTTAGCGTACAACAATATAAGTTAGTTCTCTGTGGACGTAAGCGGGTTTTGTTGTAACGAAAAGATAATTTATAACTTTTTATAGCTTTCTAAACAAAAACAAGCCGAGGCTTCTTTTCTGCAAACAAACCCTAAAAAGGTCAAAAGAATAATCGATATTTGCAAACACTATTGGGAAAAAAGTTTACTACTACAGTACATATGTCTTTTACTATTTTCCCATAGTTTCTGAAATTCCATGCTTTTTTTAAATACACTCTCAGTTTATCAAGGAGAAAGGAAAAGATATCTGCGAGACCAAATTGCTGGTGGTTTACACTCTCCCAAACAAAACTCTTTCACCAAATTTGGACTCAAGTGGAAAAACATCTGCAGAAGTCCAATCCCCACAGGTATATTGTAACATCATAAACTTCAAACTCTTCCAGTTTTTTTTTTTTAGAGACAGTGCCCACGCCCTCCTTTGGCCCCCCTTACCTTCCCCTTCCCTCCCACTTTAGGACAAGAATGACAAATTAAGAAAGGACTATTGTATATCAATTTTTTCAACATGGATGGACGGTCGATACCCGAACCAAAGTGACTGGAGGGACGGTCGGTAGGCGAACCAAACTGACTACATTGCAGGAACTACATATAGGAACTACATACAGGAACTACAGTACAGTACACCGTGAATCGATATTAGTGTTAATAACACTAATTCGGCGCCCCCAAATTTTGACCCTTGAACGTAAAACAGAATTAACAATTCTATTTTTTCCCTTTACGCTAATATAGGTACGGTTTAATTAGCGTCAATAAAACTCTCGTTTGGTTGATTTTTAAATAGTATACGAAATGAGTTAGTTTGTTCTAAAAAGCCTTGTTTTTACGTACAAACCTACATAAAAAGTTATAAATATCAGCGTTTAGAGAGGAAAGTGAGTGGCGCTGCCATAGGAAAGCGCACTCAAATTTGATTCCTAGTAAGAAATATTCTCACATGTTCAAACGTCAACTATGTGAACTCAGCCAATAGCGGATACTATATTGGAATGTGTATCCAAATTAGTGTTAGGTGCATAAATTAACGTAAATTTTTTGTTTGCGTAAGGCCCTTGAACCCAAAATAGAGTTAATGACATTATTTGTTCTTTTACACTAATTATTTCTTCACACTAATAGCGATTCACGGTGTAGTAAATGCGAAGTACTTATTAAAACGTAAAGTAGGAACTCATTGGAAATAGCTGGTTCAGTTTGCCTTGCATGTCGAACATCTGTCTACACTAAAAAATTTGATGCTGGCGCGATGCTAGCGGCCAACTGTGTCAATAAATCTTAACACCACGCCCGTTGGCGTTGTCTTAACGTTGGCGGTCTATTGGTGGTTTACGTCCATTTTGCATTCGGTCATGTTCGTTAAACACTAAGAAACGTACAAAAAACGAATGCCTACGAATGAATAGCGTTTGAAGGGTGTTGAAGGTGGTCTTTCATTAGAGGAAAAGTGGGGTTGTTTACTAGACGTTGTACATTTTCATACAGATTCATACCAATTTTTTTTTTTTCCGGACGAAACATGTTTACCGGATGGATACCTGTCAGGATACTCCAATATTATGGGTGTAAATGTTGACAGTTGGATGTTTCACTGTTTCAAATCCGCGAAGCAATCGAGGAACCAGTGTGTGGATAGTCTCCTTGCGAGGACACTAGCTTCACACTGGACGTGTACCATTGGTACACGTGAAAAAGAAAAAAAAATATCCACCTTGAACTGGCGATGAGAAGCCTACACGTCGTACAGGCCACATGCCTCCCGCCACACTGGATGTAGGTCCACCAAAAGTAGCTTTCCACGCTCCTTGTAACATCCACTAACCTTCAACGTTTGCTGCGCTTTTCTGCCATTCTGTTTCGAATTTTTCATTTCCATTTCAATTATAATTTGGTCGCAAACTTTTCGTACAAGTCATTAATTACCTTCACTAATACAGATACGATGTTGAGGTTTTCCATTTGAAGAATATTTTTAGATTTTCAAAATTTGAAAACTACCAACTAAAATGAGCCAACGCAGGTGAGAGGTTGTTTACCCACCCGACATAATGGAAATCCTGCCACGACATAATAGAAACTTTGCCATTAAACCTTGCTAAAAGACGTGTCCTTACGTTTACTAGGACCACCTAATGGAATAAAGGCCTTAGGCTTTGTTTTTTTTTTCCTAGTACTACTACCAGTATTGAAGGTACATAATTGGACAAAACGGAAAATTTATGAAAAGATTAATTAAAATTTTAAATGAGAAAGAAAAAGGAAAGATAAAAAAGAAAGAAAAGTAAATGAAATTTGTTGTGATGATTTTTTTTTATTAATTTTGGGTTTAGGGCGATCTCCTCAGCATTCAGCCCGAGCACCTCGAATTTCCATGTAAGTTTCAGTACATATTCTCTCTCTCTCTCTCTCTCTCTCTCTCTCTCTCTCTCTCTCTCTCTCTCTCTCTCTCTCTCTCTCTCTCTCTCTCTCTGTCTCTCTGTCTCTCTCTCTCGCGCAAGCGGGCACACTATCCTCCTCTCGTTCTCATCTCTCTCTTTCCTCTCTCTTTCCTCTTTCTCTCTTCTCTCTCTCTCACTTCTTTCTCCCTTCCAACTCCTCTCCTTTCCCATCTCTCGCTCTCCCTTTGTCCACTCTTTGTCTCTTCACTCTCTCCTCTCTCTCTCCGCTCTCTCCTCTCCTCCTTTTTCCTCTCTCCTCTCTCCTTTTTCCTCTCTCCTTTCCCTTTCACCCCCTCATTTTCCCTCTCTCTCTGCCTCTCTCCCTCTCACTCCCTTCTCTCTCCCCTCCCTCTCCCTCTCCCTCTCCCTCTCCCTTCTCTCTCTCTCGTTATTCCCCTCCCTCTCCCCTCTGTCCCTCTGTCCCTCTGTCCCTCCCTCCCTCCCTCCCTCCCTCCCTCCCTCCCTCCCTCCCTCCCTCCCTCCCTCCCTCCCTCCCTCCCTCCCTCCCTCCCTCTCTCTCCCTCTCCCTCCCTCCCTCCCTCCCTCCCTCCCTCCCTTGCACTCTTTCGAGCTACCTCGTTTGCTCTCTTTTGAAAAGATCCATCTCTCTAACTCATGTTGTCCTTATAATATTTACCAACTAAAAATATATTGGTTCGAGGCGGCTGATTTGACTCTTTACGTTCGTCAACTTTCACATCCTCCTCTTTCTGGAGATTTTGTTGCTTGGAATTTTGCAACTATTTCTTTTTAATTATGTGAATTGATATTGCCACGATTTGTTCCACTGTTGATTTTAATTTTCATCAGTTTTGCTTCTCGTACTACACTGCCCAGCAATATTACAGTGGTGATAAGAACAATAATGTGGTTCTTGCTTTTTCTGAGCAAATACCCTGAAAAAGTGGAACAATTGAAGGGAGTGGATTGCCACTACTCTTTAAACTAAATTTATTATACATTGAAATTTTGCATTTGCACAAAAAAATTATTTACATCAATAGCTTTGGTGTCTTTACGGTGGTGTTTAGAGCAATAATGTGGTTGTTGCTTTTTCTGAGCAGAAACCGTGGAAAAGTGGAACAATTTAGGGAGTGGATTGCCACTACTCTTTAAGCTATCTTTTACTATACATTAAAATTTTGCATTTGCACTAAAAATTTATTTACATCAATAGCTTTGGTGGACAGTGAACATGCCCAGCGGTATTAGTGTTAGACATTTTGGGGCACTCAAGTGTCTTTAACATTATTGTCAACCTGCGAATATTTTTATGAAGGGATCAGGATCATTGCTTCATTTGGGAATCCTCTTGTTTCTTTTAAAAATCATGGTTTCAATCAGAAAACTGTTTTGTTTATATTATTGTGCAGTGAAACTAAATAAGTTTGTTGAAGTAAATAAGCAACTTTCTTCCACTAGACGTCTCATCAATTTGACTTCTGAATATGTTGCATTCAAGGTAAGTCTCATTGCAAAACTACTCCTATGTCACGGTGAGATGTGTCTTCTCACCCTCTCCTTCCCTCTTTCATAACCATAACCGAGGCTTTTCCGTTCGTTTTTAAATCTTTGACTACCTCTTTCCTCCCTCATCTCCCCTGATTTCCTTAAGCCAATCATGGAAATCACATTCCATATGAATCATCAACTTCTTTTTTTCTGATCCCTCCCTCTTTCTCTCTCCCTCCCTCTTCTCTCTCACCCTCCCTCTCCCTCTCTCACCCTCCCTCTCCCTCTCTCACCCTCCCTCTCCCTCTCTCACCCTCTCCTTCTCTCTCTCTTGTTCTCTAACATTTCTCTCTCTCCCTCCCTCTGTCCTCTCCTTCTCCCTTTACCTCTCTCTCTCCAACCCTCCCTCTCTTTCTCCCTCTCTCTCTCTCCTATCTCCATCTCTCCCTCTCCCCTTCTATCCCTCTCCCCCTCTCTCTCTCCCTCACACTCTCCCTTTGTCTCCTCTCACCTAATCTCTTTGTCTCTCGCTTTCTCCTTTTCTCCCTCTCCCTCTCACTCTCCTTCTCTTCCTCTCCTCTCCATCTGTCTCCCACTCTCTCCCTATCCTATCTCCTTCTCCCTCTCTTTTTCCCTCTCCCCCTCTCCCTC
The DNA here is from genome assembly GCA_037447655.1 of Zygnema cylindricum. Lineage (NCBI taxonomy): Eukaryota > Viridiplantae > Streptophyta > Zygnematophyceae > Zygnematales > Zygnemataceae > Zygnema > Zygnema cylindricum. The sequence goes on from JBBHKE010002286.1 coordinate 102,354, forward strand.
TCCCTATGCCCTCTCTCCCTCTTTCCTTCTCTCCCTCTCTATCTCCCTCTTTCTCTCCATTTCTCCACCTCTCCATCTCCCTCTCTCCTTTTTATCCCTCTATCTCTCTCTCTTTCTCTCCCCCTCTTCCCCTCTCCACTCTTCCCCTCTCCCCTCTCCCTCTCTCCTTCCCTCTGTCCCTCTCTCCCTCTCTGCCTCTCTCTCACTCTCTCCCTCTCCCTCTCCCCCTCTTCCTCTCCCCCTCTCCCTCTGTCCCTCTCGGACACACTCCCTCTCTCCCTCTCCCCCTATCCTTCTCTCTCCCTTTTCCTCTCACTTTCTCTCCCTGTTCATCTCTCCTCTGCCTCTGTCCGTCTTTCCTTATGTCCCTCACGCCTCTCCCTTGTCTCCCTCTCCATTATTTCCCGGTTTCTCTCCCTTTCTCCCACTCTCCCTCTCTCTCGCCCTCTCTTTCTCTCCCTCTCTCCCCATCCCTCCCTCTCCCTTTCTCCCTCTCTCTCTCCCTCTCACTCTCTCTCCCTCTGCCCCTCTCGCCCACTCTCCCTCCCTCCCCCTCTCCCCTCTCTCCCTCTCCCCCTCTCCCCCCTTCCCCCTCTCGCCCTCTCCCCCTCTCTTCCTCTCTCCCTCTTTTCCTCACACTCTCCCTCACCCTCTCTCCCTCTGTCCGTCTCTCCCTCTCTCCCTTTCCTCCTCTCTTCTTTTGTCCGTTTCTCCCTCTCCCTTGTCTCCCTCTATCCCTATCTCCATCGTTTTCTCTCTCTCTCTCTGTCCCTTTCTTTCTTTCTCTCTCTCTCTCTCTCTATGTGTCTCTCCCTCTCCATCCCCCTCCCGCTACCCCTTTCCTCCTCTTCCCCTCCTCCCCTCCCTCTCCCTCTCCCTCTCCCTCTCCCTCTCCCTCTCCCTCTTTGTTGGCTCGCCACTAAGGAAAGTGCTCCTTACATTTCTAATGTAAAGAGCATTTGTAGTTTTCTAAAGAAAAATCCTGATGGAGTCTTTTCCTTCATGTTTTAGCTAGTTTTTTAGCTAGCTAGCATGTTTCTCTTCTTCTCCCTCTTCTCTCTCTCCCCCTCTCCCTGTCTTCTCCTTCTCCCTTTTCCTCCCTCTCTCCCCCCCACTCTACCTCTCTCTCCCACCCTCTCTCTCTTTCTTTCGCCCTCTCTCTTTCTCTCCCTCTCTCCTTCTCTCCCTTCTTGTTGTAGCTAGTAAGTAGAATGTTTTTACATTTAATTCTAGAAAGATGATTCACGAAAAAGGGTGAGGCAGGTCATCTTTTTGTCTTTTTTGGATCAATGTTTAAGCTTTTTTACACGTGGGTAAATGTTTGAATTTCATGAGATTTTCTCTGTTGGTCCTTCTTTTGGCTTCTATTTACCTCTTTTTGGTTATCTTTTTTAGCTTCTAATTTGCGCTCTTTTGGTAACTGTTGCATATTTGAAAATTATGGTTGCAATATTTGGCCTTTGAACGACTTTAATCGGTAGTTGCAGTCTTTGCACTTTTCGTACCTTCGATGGGTCCTAATGTCATTTTTGACTAAATTTAATTGTCCATTTCAGACTGATTTTAGGATGAACATGTGTGTATGGTTCCAAATATAAGATGTATGTTTAAGATTTCTTTTCAGCTTTTAATATAGTTTTGTACTTTATGGTAGAGACGAGGTTCTCGACTTCGATTGTAGCATTCTGTTATTTATTTTTAAAACAAGTTTTAATACATTTTACAAAACATACTGTTTTTTAGATGAAAACCTCCGCTCCGAGAAAGAAATTCTGTTTTAATACATTATGATCCTGTTATTCAGATAAAAACTAGTAAAACTAGCAGCGTGAAACAGTAAACAAGTTTTTATGCATTTATTTGCTGTTTAATGAAATTTTCCACTTTGGAAACGAATACAAATGTTAATACATTTGATTTTATTGTTTTTCAGATAGAGATTACTGATCCTAAGAAATACTCTGTTCGACCAAACATGGGATTTGTTCCCCCTCAAAGCTTCATGGTATTTGAAGGTATTTATTTACTTCTTCTGTGTTTTTTCTCTTCGTTACCCATCATTTGTTTATTACTGCTCTTTACTGCTCTTGAGATTTTACAAATTGTTTTTAGGGTTTTTACGGCCCTACAAACAAATTATGGACTCTCTTTGTAAATTTTGACGTGTCAAATTGACAACAGGAGATCTGCTTAGTTTAGGTTAGGACTTCTAAAAGACGGTGTATGTCAAGGATATTACTAAAAGAAGTGGGAGAAGGAGAGATGAGTAGGATAACAGGAAAGGGGAGAGATGGAAGCAGGGGGATGGGAGAGAGAGCTGAGCAGTGGGAGAGGAGGAAAGTGGGAGAGTGGCAAAGCGGGAGAGAGGGATGAGGGAAATGGAGAGGGAGAGGGAGAGACGACTCCATCATTGCTTATGCTTCCATCAGTCATTATAGCAATATGTAATTTTTATATCTGTGTTTAATTGTAGTTTGTAAAAATTATATGTTCAAAAAAGTCCAAAATTTGAAAGAAATAACAAACACATATGCGATGAATATGTAAATTATGTGCTTAACTTAAATTGGTAATAATTAATGTTATTATAAATAAGTTTTGAAATGTACTGTAAATATACTGTAAGTATTTCAGTTAATGTAATTATGAATTATTTTTGTAAAGATTATTGTAATTGCAATTAAGATTGCTATCGTCGTTGATGATTGTCGTTATTGTTTTATAGTTTTTATTCTCCTTTTTATATTTTGTTAACTTTGTGGATGTAGTTGTTGTTCAGTTACGATGCAGGCTCAGAGGGGAATTCCTGTCGATATGTTCTGTAAGGACAAAGTTTTGGTACAGAGTGTTGTGGTTTCGGAGGAAATTTTAAGGTTCGGTGTTTCACAAGTTTTGGTGAGTTTTGCTTCTAAAAACATTTGGGGATTTTTAGGGTTGTTCCTACTATTATTGTTACTTTTTCCTTTCCGCTAATTTTTTTTGTTCATTATTAATTTTCTTGTTCGACTGAGAGGTTCCTCCAGACAAGTATTTGACGTTTGTTTCAAATATTGGTGGGAATAGAGTTGTTCGAAACTTACAGATTGACGTTCTTATATTTTTTGTATTTGTAAAACATTTGATGAAAAGAGAAATAGATTATCCCGAGCCTGTGGAAGGTGAAGCTTTAGTTTTTGGGGTTTATTATGGTTGTCAGTAGTTATTATGGAGTTCTATTGTTGATCGTCCATGAAAACAAAGTGGTTTTGACAAACTGTTTGGGATAAAATCAAAAATATTATTCGGGGAGTCCAAATAAGCATCCATTTCTCATATTTGGCAATAAAACGTTTTGCCCTTTTCTTTTACCAAAAAAATGTGAAGTTAGCGTACAACAATATAAGTTTATTCTGCATGGACGTAAGCGGATTTTGTTTTTATGAAAAGATAATTCTATAGCTTTTTAAACAAAAACAAGCTGAGATTTTTTTTTCTCCAAACAAACCCTAAAAAGGTCAGAAGAATAATCGACATTTGCAAACACTATTGGGAAAAAAGTTTACTACTACACCGCCAATCGCTATTAGCGTATTGAACGCTAATTCGTTCCCGCCTTTTTTTTCTCAAATTCTCAAATTAAATTATCCATACTATTTAAAAAAACCCTAATTTCTAATTAGAGTAAACGATTTCTTTCAAAATTTCCAAATTCCCAATTAGCGTTAATAACGGTAATTATTCCTTTACGCTAAAAAAACTTCTACGCTAATAACGATTGGCGGTGTACAGTACAAATGTCTTTTTCTATTTTCCCATAGTTTCTGAAATTCTCTGCCGTTTTTCCAATACACTCAGTTTATCAAGGAGAAAGGAAAAGATATCCGCGAGACCAAATTGACGGTGGTTTACACTTTCCCAAACGAAACTCTTTCACCGAATTCTGACTCAAGTGGAAAAACATTTGCGGAAGTCCAATCCCCACAGGTATGTTGTAACATCTTAACCTGTAAACTTTTCCATTTTTTTTTTTTAGACGTAGTGTCCACGCCCTCCCTTGACCCCCCTTCCGTTCCCCTCCCCTCCCCTCCTCCCACTTTAGGACAAGAATAACAAATTAATAAGGGACAACAGGATATCAATTTTTTCAACTTGGAGGGACGGTCAACAGGCGAACCAAACCGACTGCAGTATTGTAGTTTGAAGAGTTTTTCTTTAATTTTGAGTACAAGTCACAAGACTGCAGAATGCAGAAACTACAGGACAGTACTATACATTAAAAGTAGTAAATGCGAAGTATGTATTAAAACGTAAAATACAAACTCATTGGAAATAGCTGGTTTGGTTCACTTTTTGAACGTCTGTCTACGCTGAAAAATTTGATGCCGGCGCGATGCTATGTGGCAAACCTTATCAATAAATCATGAGAATTATGATCATACACCATGAGAAATGGAGATGTCTTATCGTTGGCGGTCTATTGCTGGTTTCAGTACATTCTATCGGTCATGTCCGCAAACAGCACGAAACGTACGAATAACCAATGCCCGCGAATGAATATCGTGTGAAAGGTGGTGAAACATGTTTCAACGTTTTTTGATTAAGGCTTTGTATTTTTTTTTCCGCGTACTATTACCAATCCTAAAGGTACAGTGTACAAAACGGAATAAATAGATTAATTAGAGTTTTAAGTGAGAAAAAGGAAGGAAAAAAAAAAGAGAAAGAAAAGTAAATGAAAATTACAGTTATTTACTGTGAATTCTCTTTCCTAATTTTTTTTTTCTTGATTTTTAGATTCAGGGCGGTCTCCTCAGAATTCAGCCAGAGCACCTCGAGTTTCCATGTAATTTTCAGTACATATTCCCAACCCCCCCCCCTCGTCTTTCTCTCTCTCTCTCTCCCCTCTCTCTCTCTCGCTCTCTCTCGCTCTTTCTCTCTCTCTTTCTCTCTCTCTCTCTCCGCTTAAGCTTGCTCTATCTCTCTCTCTCTTCTTTTTCTCACCTTTCTCAACATTCTCCTCTCTTTCCCACTATCTTCTCTCCCTCTCTCTGTCCCTCTCTCTCTCCTTTCCTCTGATTCTTTTCTCTCCTATATCTCTCACTCTCTCACCAACGCTCACTCCATCGTCTCTTTTCTCCCCCTCTCCCCTCTCTCTTGTGTTTCGCCTCTCACTCCTTGCTCTCTATTCCCCCCCTCTCCATCATTTCCGTCCCTCCCTCTCTCCCCGCTCCTTCTACTTTTTCTCCTCTTTCCCTCCCTCCCTCACCCCCTCCCGTTTCTCCCTCTCTCCCTCCCTATGTATTTTCCTCTATTGAATTGGCAAGAGGTTGCCGTTCAATACCGATGTAGAATGTGGTCTGCCCACACTCGAAATGCACTCAAAATAAATGAGTGTGGACCCCAGTTTCGGCCTCGTGGGGTAAAGGTTAGCGCATTCACAACTTAAGTGAAAGGTCCTAGGTTAGATCCTGGCTGGATCAATTTTCACAAGTGTAGGACACGCCGAATCCCTCATTCTGCGGAGTTTAACACCCTCCCTGATTCTGTGGAGTTTAACACTCTCCCTCCTTCACTCTCTTTGTGTGTCACTTTCTCTCTCCTTCCCTCTCTCTCTCTCTTTCTTTCTCTCTTTCGCGCTCTCTCTCCCACACACTCTTTCATACGGTCTCTCTCTCTCACATGCTCTCTCTCTCTCTCTCTCCCCCTCTCTCTCTCAGGCGTGCACGTGCACTCCCACTCTCTCTCCCACATTCTCTCTCCCTCTCCCTCTCCCTCTCCCTCTCTCTCTCTTTTTTCCCTGCTCTCACCCTATTTTTCCTGCTCTCGGTCTTTCTCTCTATTTCCTGCTCTTTCTCTCGAGCTCTCTCTTTCAGTCTCTCACTCTCTCGGTGTGCACTCTCTTGCCCGCTCTCCCTCTCTCTGTGTCTCTTTCTCTCTCTCACGTTCTCTCTCGAGCTCTTTCTCTCGCATTCTCTCTCGAGCTACCTCATTCGCTCGCTTTCGAAAAGTTTTTATCTCTCTAACTTTTGTGTCCTTACAATTTTAACAAACTAAAAATGAACTGGTTCGAGTTGGCCGATTTGCCTCTCTATGTTCGTCAACTATTACATCCTCAACTTTCTGGAGATTGTGTTGCTTGGGTTTTTGGGACTAATTATTTTTAATTATGTGAATTTTTGTTGCCTGGATTTGTTCCACATTTGATTTTTATTTTCATCAATTTTGCTTCTCGTACTACATCGCCCAGCGATATTACGGTGGTGTTAAGGACAATAATGTGGTTGCTACTTTTTAAGAGCAAAAACCGTGAAAAAAAGGAACAATTGAACGGAGTGGATTGTCAATACTCTTTAAACTAACTTTATTGCACATTAAAATTCCGCATTTGCACTAATAATTTGTTTACAGGAATAGCTAGCTTTGGTGGATAGTGAACATTCCCAGCGGTATGAGTGTTAAATATTTCGGGGCATTGAAATGTCTTTAACTTTATTGTCACCTGCGGATTTTTTTTTGAAGGGGATCATTGCTTCATTTGGCAAGTTGTTGTTTCCTTCTAAAATCGTGGTTTCAATTTGAAAACTGTTTTTTGGTATATTATTGTGCAGTTGAACTAAAAAAGCAACTTTCTTCCATTGGACGTCTCTTCAATTTGACTTCTGAATATGTTGCATTCAAGGTAAGACTTACTACAAAACCACTCCTATGTCCAGGTGAGATGTGTTTTCTCAACCTCTCCTTTGCTCTTCCATAACCATAACTGAGGATTTTCCTTTCGTTTTTACATCGTGGACTACCTCTTCCATCCCTCATCCCACCTTCCCTTAAGCCAGCAGTTTTAAGGACCATGGCAATCACATTCATTTGAATCATCAACTTTTTTTTACTGATCCCTCCCTCTCTCTTTCTCCCTCTCCCTTTCTCTCTCCTCTCTTTTCTCTCTCTCCCCCTCCCTCTCTCTCCCACCCTCCCCCTCACTCTCTCTTCTCCCTTTTCTCTCTCTCTCTTCCCCTCTCCCTGTCCTCTCTTTCTCCCTTTCCCTCCCTCTCTCCCTCCCCCTCTATTTCTCTCTCTCCCACCCTCCCTCTCTCTCTTTCTCCCTCTCTCTTTCTCTCCTCCCCCCCCTCCCCCTCTCCCTCTCCCTCTCTCTCCCTCTCTCTCCCTCTCCGCCTCTCCTTCTCTTCCCTCACACTCTCTCCCTCTCCCTTTCTCCCCCGTACTCTATCTCTCACTCCCTCTCCTTGTCTCCTCTCACCCTATTTTTTCTCTCCTTTTTTCCCTCTATCCCTCTCTCCTACTCTCCTTCTCTTCCTCTCCTCTCCATCTCCCTCCCTCCCTCTTTCCTCCTCTCTCTCCTGTCTCCTTCCCTCTCTCTCGCCCTCTCCCCCTGTCCCCCTCTCGCCCTCTTCCTCTCTCCCCCTCTTCCTCTTCCTATGTCCTCTCTCCTTCTTTCCCTTTTTTCCTCTTCATTGTCTTCCTCTCGACCTGTCTCCCTCTTTCTCTCCCTTTCTCCACTCTCCCTCTCGCTCTTCCCCTCTTCCTCTATAACCACTGTCCCTCTCTCCCTCTCTCCTTCTCTTCCTCTCTCTCACTCTCTCTCCCTCTCCCTCTATCCCTCTCTCACACACTCCCTCTCTCCATCTATTCCTCTCTCCCTCTCCCTTGTCTTCTTCAAACCCTATCTCCATCTCTCTCTCTCCTCCCCCTTCTCTCTCCCTCCCTCTCCCCCCCTCCCCCTATCCCCCTCTCTCCCTCTCTTTTTCTCTCTCCCTCTTCCTCTCACTTTCTCTCCGTCCCTCTCTCCTCTCCCTTTGTCCGTCTTTCCCTGTGTCCCTCACGCCTCTCCCTTGTCTCCCTCTCCCCCTTATCGCCCTCTTTCTCTCCCTTTCTCCCTCTCTCCCTCTCTCTCTCCCTCGCCCTTTCTCCCATTCTCCCCCTCTCCACCTTCCCCCCTCTCTCCCTTTCTGCCTCTCTCTCCCTCTCAATCTCTCCCCATTTCAATCTCTCCCTCTCCCTCTGTCCCTCTGTCCTTCTCTCACTCTCTCCCACTGTCCCTCTCTCCCTATCCCTTGTCTCCCTCTTCCTCTCCCTCTCCCTCCCTCCTAAAATCTAGACTGATTTTAGGATGGGCATATCTGTATAGTTCAAATATTAGTTGTATATATATATAATTTTTTTTTTTTTTCCGGTTTTTTATTTTGTTTTGTAATTTATGGTGGAGGTGAGGTTCTTCACTACAATTGTAGCATTTTGTTATTCTTTTTCAATACAAGTTATAATACATTTTCATACACCGTTTTCAAGATCGAAACTACCGCCCCAAAAAATAAACTCTGTTTTGATACGTTTTGAAACTGTCATTCAGATGAAAACTAACTTAACTGGCAGTTGCTGTTTTGTGAAAACTACCTCATTAGAAAAGAAAACAAATGTTAAAACATATCATTTTTTTGTTTTTCAGGTGAAAGTTACCGATCCTAAGAAATACTGTGTTCGACCAAACACGGGAGTCGTTCCCCCACAAAGCTTCATGGAATTTGAAGGTATTTATTTACTTCTTATGTACTTAAAAGCTACTCTGTTTGACCAAACACAAGAATAGTTCTCCCTAAAGTTCAATGGAATTGAAGGTATCTATTTACTTCTTAGGTACTTTTTTTCTGCGTTTCCCATCGGTTGTTTAGTACTCCACTTTACTACTTTTGGGATTTCACAACGTATTTTTAGGGTTTTTACGGCCCGACAAACAAATTATGGACTCTTGAAGGAATCTGTTATGTTTTTTGTAAAATTTGATGTGTCAAATTGACAACAAAAGATCTGCTTGATTTAGGTTAGGACTTCTAAAATACGGTGGATGTCAAGTCGCAAATTTTGTAAATATTACTAAATGAAGTGGGAGAGGGAGAGATGAGAAGTAGGAAAACCGGAAAGAGGGAGAGAGGAAAAGAGGGGGATGGAAGAGGGAGAGCTGAGCAGTGGGAGATGAGGAAAGTAGGAGAGGGGGATGAGGGGAATGCAGTGGGAGAGGGAGAGACGACTCAATCATCGCTTATGCTTCCACCAATCATAATTGCAATATGTAATTTTTATTTATATCTGTGTTTAATGTGTCTAATTGTAGTTTGTAAGAATTGTATGTTCAAGAAAGTCTAAAATTCGAAAGAAATAACAAACATATATGCATTGAATAGAGTAAATGTTGTACTTAACTTAAATTGGTATAATTAATATTATTATAATCAAGTTTTGAAATATACTGTAAATAGTAACGAAGTTAGGAGAATATACTGTAAGTATTATACTCGATGTAATTCAGAATTATTACTATGATGTTTGTTACATTTCCAATTACCATTGCGTTTGTCGTTGATAGTTTTATTGTTGTTTTATGGCTCATATGACTATGAATTTATTCTTGTAGTGATTACTATAATTGCAATTACGTTTGCTATCGTCGTTAATGATTGTCGTTATTGATTTATGGTTTTTATATTTCTTTTTATATTTTGTTAACTTCGTGGATGTAATTGTTGTTCAGTTACGATGCAGGCTCAGAGGGAAATTCCTGTGGATATGGTCTGTAAGGACAAATTTTTGGTACAGAGTGTTGTGGTTTCGGAGGAAATTTTAAGGAACGGTGTGTCACAAGATTTGGTGAGTCTTACTTCTAGGAACATTTAGAGGTTTTTAGGGTTGTTCCTATTATTGTTGTTACTTTTTCCTTCCCGCTATTTTTTTTTGTTCATTATTAATTTTCTTGTTCGACACAGAGGTCCCTTCAGACAATCATTTGAAGTTTTTTTCAAATATTGGTGGGAATAGAGTAGTTCGAAACTTACAGATGGACTTTCTTCGTTTTTTGTATTTGTAAAACATTTGATGAAAAGAGAAATAGATCAACCCGAGTCTGTGGAAGATGAAGCGTTAGTTTTTAGTGTTGATGAAGCGTTAGTTTTTAGTGTTTATTATGGTTGTCAGTAGCTATTAGGGAGTTCCAATATTGATCGATGAATTTTTTGAACCCCATGGAATTAAAGTGGTTTGGACAATTTTTTTGGGATAAAATCATAAGTATATTCTGCGGAGTCCAAATAAGCACTCATTTCTCATATTTGGCAAAAAAACGTTTTGCCCTTTTCTTTCACCAAAAAAATGTGAAGTTAGCGTACAGCAATATGAGTTTCTTCTGTGTGGACGTAAGCCGGTTTTGTTTAATTGAAAAGATAATTTACAACTTTTTATAGCTTTCTAAACAAAAACAAGTTGAGGCTTCTATTTCTGCAAACAAACCCTAAAAAGTTTAAAAGAATAATCCACATTTGCAAACACTGTTGGGAAAAAAATTTACTACTACAGTACAAATGTCTTCTACTATTTTCCCATAGTTTCTGAAATTCCCTGCCATTTTTCAAATGCACTCTCAGTTTACCAAGGAGAAAGGAAAAGATATCCGCGAGGCCAAATTGACGGTGGTTTACACTTTCCCAAACGAAACTCGTTCACCGAATTTGGACTTAAGTGGGAAAACATTTGCGGAAGTCCAACCCCCACAGGTATGTTGTAACATCCTAACCTGTAAACCTTTCCAATTTTATTTTTTTTAGATTAGACTTAGTGCCCACGCCCTCCCTTGGCCCCCTTTCCCTTCTCCTCACCTCCCCTCCTTCCACAAGTGCCCACGGTCTCCCTAGGCTCCCCTTCCCTTTCCCCCCTCCCATCACTTGGTAGGCGAACGAAACTGACTATTGTATTGTTGTTTGAACCAGTTTTTTCTTTATTTTTGGGTACAAAGGTCAAGAGACAGCAGAATGCAAGAAATGAGACAGCAGAATGCAGGAAATACAATACAGTAGTAAATGCGAAGTGTTTTAAAACGTAAAGTACGAACTCATTTGAATTAGCTCGTTCGGTTTGCCCGTCGAAACGTCTTTCAACTTCTGATGAATTTGATACAGGGGCGATGCTACGTGGCCAACTGTATCAATAAATCTGTGCACCCGGGTATGTCTCCATGTGTTAGAGTGAGCGTTTTTTTTTTGTCCTTTTCTTCTAAAATTGAGCGCCTTACTTGTTAAGTTACAACCATACAAAGATATCGAAAAAAATAGGAGTACATTTTGCGTCATCGTCGAACTTAGAATGTACCACATGTTGTCCTCTTGTGTTTTTCGACCCACTACCAAGTTAAGAAATGTCAACTTCAAACTTTATTTTAAAACAGACTGGCGATGTGTTTTAAATCAAAGTATCACCGCTAAACAAATAGGAAAACATATTCGAACGTGTCTAAATTTTCCTAAATTCACAAACGATTTCAAGCGACGAGTAAAAGTACAAGATTCGCCATGTTTTGTCCGTTTGCGTTCATAAGACGAAGGAATGTACCCAATTCGTTTTGTTTTGTCCGTTTGCATCCGGTACGGACTTTTTTTTGTAGGGGTCTCAAGATTACGATGCCATGTCACGTCAACCAGACAATAGACGCAAAGGGAAAACAAATCTTCTTCAACCATATAACGGCACAAGTTGGTAGGCGGTTGGTCTACAATGTAACGCAAAGACATGCGACGTCAGAAGCAGTTACAAAAAATAACGAGCGTCATCACAGATTGTAGACGTTAACAGCCCTTGTAGAAGTTAACAGTCGTCACGAGCATTGTCGACGTATACAATAGTCACACCCTTATGTAACGAATTCGGTATTACACATTGGGACACTTAGGGTATGTACCCATGTAATCGGTAGTTTGATAAAGTATTTTTGACTGTTGTAAGATTCTCCGTACTACTTTGAAGAGAGTCCCAATATGCGAAAATGAAATCGGAACTTTGACATGTGACGGTTGTAGACGTAAGTACAATTTTGTGACGGATGAAGACTACTACAAAACTTTCGACAATCGGTGACACCAACAAAAACACCGATAGTTGTAGACTTGTAGACGTCTAGATTTTTGTAATTTTGTAACATTATAGATGTTTAGGGATTTGTGACATTATGACGCCATACTCACTTGTGACAAGATCAACGTCACAAATTCAAAAAACTTTTTGGCTATTGGGCTTTTTTTTTCACTGGAGAGAAAAAATATACATAAAGGTAGTCAAAAGAATTATTTTTGAAATATTTTTCATTTCATACCAGTATTGTCGTTCCTCATTCTAAAAATTTAGAGATAAAAGCGATAGTGTAAGAGGGAGAGGGGAGAGGCGATGTCGGCGCAAAATTCTACAAAAGACCCATGAATAAAAGTGGAGGTTCGAGACCCGTACATATTTTTTTCCTTACATGCTTGTCTTTTCCGTACATCCACGTGATAGGCAGGGAGAAAAATAGCGAGTGCTCTCCCTTGTCTTAAAATTTTCCCAATCGTGTGGCGAGTGCGTTGACAGTTTTCCATTCGCTGTTTGGGCAGTACTTTCCCTGAAATCCAATCGCGAGGCGATTTTTGATGAAGTGTTTTTTGACAAGTTGGATTCTTTTGCACGGGGGTTGAAAAAAGGAAAACGCCAAAATGCGTTCACATGACGATAAACGTGAATTACATTCAAAGTATTGACTTGACGTTTGCTATAATTTTATCATTGATTTTTTTGTACGGCTGAAGATTTTCTCATACAGAACTGCAGTTTGGGTGAAAACGACAAAAAAAAGTCGATGCTTTAATACATGGGGACATACCCTTAGAAAACCGTGTACAGATAATTTGCTCTAAAATACAAAGTAAGTTCGCTACATTACAAGTACATGGAGATATACCTTTATCGTTGGTGGTCTATTATTTGGTTTCCGTACATTTTGCATTCGGTTTGGGTCTGTCAAACACTAAGAAACGTACGAAAAACGAATGCCCGCAAATGAATAGCGTATGAAAGGTGTTGAAACATGTTTCGACGTTTTTTAATTTAGGTTTTTCTTTTCTTTTACCTTGTAATATTAACGTTTAAAAGGTACAATATAGACAAAACGGAAAATTAATGAATAGACTAATTAAATTTTTAAGTGAGAAAAGGTAAGGAAAAAAAAAGAGAAATGAAGTAAATGAAAACTGTCATTTTTGCTGTGATTTCCTTTTCCTGTTTTTTTTTTTTTTTTGGATTCAGGGCGACCTCCTCAGTATTCAACCCGCGCACCTTGAGTTTCCATGTAAGTTTTCGTACATATACTCTCTCTCTCCCCTTCTCTCCCTCTCTCTCTCCCTCTCTCCCTCTCCCCCTCCCCCTCTCTTCGCTCTCTCTCTCCCTCTCCTCTCTCCTCTCTCTCTCTCTCTCTCTCTCTCTCTCTCTCTCCTCTCTCTCTCTCTCCTCTCTCTCTGTCTCTCTCTCTCTCTCTCTCTCTCTCTCTCTCTCCTCTCTCTCCTCTCTCTCTCTCTCTCTCCTCTCTCTCTCTCTCTCTCCTCTCTCTCTCTCTCTCTCTCTCTCTCTCCTCTCTCTCTCTCTCTCTCTCTCTCTCTCTCTCTCTCTCTCTCTCTCTCTCTCTCTCTCTCTCTCTCGCGCGCGCTCTCTCTCTTATTAGGAATATTGGGTGAATCGGTGGATCGGCCGAATTCTTGTTTGTTCAATATGCGTTTTGGTCCAGTTCGTGTTAAGTTATTTTTGTTCAGTTTGTGTCGGCAATTAACATTTACGTCATGTCGTTTGGTACCGTATGGGCGTTGGTTCATTTAGTGCGCAGAACCGTGGTACGATGCTTTGGTCCAACGTACGTTTAAGTTCCGCGTCACTCTTGTTTTGGCCATGTAGGTTTCATTGAGTGTGAGTGAGTTTCCTTGAAGTTAGTGAAATTAGTGACGTGAGGAGAAAGTTAATTTCCACGTCACTTCTGTTTTGGCGTTGAAGGTTCCACTTAGTGTGAGTGAGTTTCCTTGAAGTTAGTGAAATCAGTGACGTGAGGAGAAAGTAGTGAAGGTTCGACTGAGTGTGAGTGAGTTTCCTTGAGGTTAGTGAAATCAGTAACGTGAGGAGAAAGTAGTGAAGTCGTGCAGAGTAAGTATTCCTTTCGTATTCTTATTTAAGGAATAGTCTTACTGTGAGGAAATATAATCCCAAGTGAGTAAGTGTTAGTGAGAAGTCAAGTGTGAGTGAGTAAGAAAGATTGTTTTATAGAAGAAAAGGCTGCGGCGGAATAAAGAGATATTTGCGGTGGTATAAAGATACATTTGGCCGGAATTTTCTCAGTTGTGATTTCTCCTTTTTTTTGTGTTATTAAAGACTTCCGCTGTGCATATTGTTTTGTCCAATTCAGCTTAGTGCACGTGATCCTATTTTATCAATTGTACTTGAGCGGGTTAGAGTTCTCGTTTGAGGGGTAGAAGCTTCGGGTTGTTGTGTAACTCATTGTGGCTAGTATTTCATCCATGGGTAGGAAAAAGAATAATTCACTTGCACCTATATTTCCTCCCACTCCGGTACAATCTGCACCACCACCTCAACAGAGTTGGAAAGCTTTTAGTGCACAACAGTTTGATGAGGAAAAAGAGGAGGAAAAGAACTTGAGTGTGTCATTGTCCGAAGATCAACTCCAGAATTTGTTTGATGTTTTTGTTCACACCTTCGATCAACAATTCTCATCTGTTTACGGGGACAATTTACAAATAGGGTCAATTTACAAGTACTCTTGGATCCAGATGATAGTGACAGATGACAGTAGTGATTCGAATTTGAAAGAAGAAGATGAAAAAAGAAGAAAAAAATAATTACGTAAAGGGAGGGCAAAAAGTGAGGAGGGACAATTTACAAGTAGGGAAAATTTACAAGTGCTCCCGGATCTAGATGATAGTGACAGATGACCGTAGTGATTCGGATTCGGAAGAAGAGGATGAAAAAAAAGAAAAATATAATTATGTAAAGGAAAGGCAAAAAGTGAGGAGGACATGGATGTCAGTGAGGAGGGGAATTTTCGCATAGCCGGTAAAACGGTGTTATTCAATGGTTTGAATTTCGCAGTGTGGAAGAAGTACATTAAAAGAGAGCTAATGTTGAAGTGTGGAAAATTGTCAGCGAAGATGAGTACGAACCGAACGATCTTCAAGAGAAGCAATTGTGGAAAAAGAGAGACATCTCCGCCACTAACGGGACAATTTACAAGTACTGTCGGATCCAGATGATAGTGACAGTAGTGATTCGGATTCGGAAGAAGAGGATGAAAAAAGGAGAAAAAAAAATTACGTAAAGGGAAGGCAAAAAGTAAAGAGGACCTGGATGTCGACATGTTGGCATGTCGGAGTGAGGAGGGGAATTTTTGCATGGACTGTAAAATGGTGTTATTCAATGGTTTGAATTACGGGGTGTGGAAGTACATTAAAAGAGAGCTTTTGTTGAAGAATTTGTGGAAAATTGTCAGCGAAGATGAGAAAGAACCAAACGATCTTAAAGAGAAGCAATTGTGGAAAAGAAAAGACATGTTCGCCATTAACGGTCAAATGCAAAGTTGTCATCCATCAATTTTAGATCACTTCTTAGCCTACGGAACCGCTCATAAATGTTGGGTGGGAATTGAAAATCAGTTTGAGAAAAGGGTGGAAGATAAGGGGCAATTTGTACTCAAAAAATTCATCCAATTTAAATTTAAAGAGGAGTCGATTGATGATGCTGTCAAACGATTTAATATTATCGTGGAGTAGTTAACTAGTCTTGGTGGAATGCTAACTAGTCTTGGTCGAATGCTAACTGAGAATCATAAATTACAAATATTTTTGAAGGGGCTTCCCGATTACCTTTGCACACCAAAGGAGATCATTCAGTCGAACAGCAGGGCGAAGTAGTGGATCCGCCCCCCTCAATGTTGTCAAAGATGAAACTCAACTCTAAATTCACTTAATAGAAGAGGAGGCGGTAGACCGCCGAGAGGTAGAGGCGGTGGTGGAAAAGGGGGCAGAGAAGGTGCTCAAAGTTTCGGTGAAATGGAAGGACAATTTGATTCTAATAATACATGCTTTAAATGTCAAAAATTCAGCCATTCTGCGGCTGAATATCCGGATCCTCACAAACAATGTTACACGTGTCAGCGCTAGCGACACGTCAGCACGCAATGTTTTGATCGTAAGGGAGTCAGAGCGAGGAGGAAGAGAGAGTCGTGGTCGCGGATTTGGCCGCGGAGCAAGACGAAGAGGAGGATCTGTACATTTTGGAGGGTTAAAAATTGATTCCAACTGCAACGTTCAGATGTTCTAAGTTCGGTGTGAGAAACGGCAAGTGACGGATTGAAAACTTGCCGGTTAAGTTGGGGTAATGTTGAGAAATTGACGACGACGGTGAGAAAATCTGCACATGTCAGATAACTATGTGAGGAAACTTGTGAAGAAGACGTTCGTGAGAAGAAGACGTCCGTGAAGTGAAGTGAAGAGTTAGACGAAGGAAAAATTGGAGAAAATATTGTACGACAAATTATGTGCGGTTTTGTTTGAAGCGTGAGTGTTTGGAGCGTGAGTGGAGTTTAGCACGGTTGTACGGCTACATATTTGATAGGGGGGTGAAAAGCATCGGCGTTGTGCAGCTTCGCCCAATAAGAGGGGGAATGTTAGGAATATTGGGTGAATCGGCGGATCGGGCGAATTCACATTTTGTTCAATATGCGTTTTGGTTTTTGCGTTAAGTTATGTTTGCGTCAAAATTTAAGTTGTTGGCACGTTTTGTTTCGTTTGAGTAACTTATACAGCACCGTAACATTTACGTCATGTCGTTTGGTACCGTACGGTTCGTTTAGGGCGTGTCCCCATGTAACCGAAACTTTGAAACGTTACTTTGGATTTTAGCGCAGATTTTGCCTTGTACTTTCAAAGTGTGCCTATGTCAATCATTACTTGCGCCTTCGTTACTTCAAATACGTGATAGTTGTAGACGTCTAAAAATGTGCGACAGTCTACAAATCGATATGTAGACGACTACGAAACTACGAAACTTCCTAAAATTGGTGACGTCTACAAAAACGACGACGGTTATAGACGTCAAGGTTTTGGTTGTAGACGTCGAGGTTTTTGTGACGTAATAGGTGTTTAGGGTTTTGTGACATAGCGAAGTCATGCTACCATGTGACGTCATCAGTACCTGGATTTTTTGCCATGGCTTCCCGATTTGGTTTTCTTGTCTTTTATCATTCGATATGCCATCAAACTCAGACCAAAAATATTCAAAAATAAGAAGAAAAAAAATACTTTATTTGATACTATTATTGTAGCATCTCGTGTAAACAAGTGAGAAAGAGGAGCGGTCGAGTGAGAAAGAGGGGGAGAGACGAGGACGACGTAAAATTTTTAAAAGGACCCAGTAATGAAAGTGGACGTCCGAGACCCCAACGATTTTTTTTCCGTACATGCTCGTGTTGAGCAGGGACAAAAATAGAGTGTACTTTCCTCGACGTTCAAAATTTTTGAAAACGCTTGACGCGTGCAGTCTAGGTTTTCTATTCGTCAATATGGTAGTATTTTGATTAAAATCAAATCGCGATTTGATTCCAGTGCAAGTGTGAAGATGAGCTGGAAGTGGGTCGCGATGATAATAACGCCAACTTGCCGTGCCTTCCAAGTTGCAAGATGACGCAAGATGTACTTGTGTTTTTGCCCATTTTTCGTACGGCGTAACATTTTCTCGTTGGAAGTCCCATTTTCTGTGAAAACGACGGAAAAAAACCCTTACTTGAACACATGGGGACACACCCTTAGTGTGCAAAACCGTGGTACGATACTTTGGTCCTTCTGTTTCGGCGCAGAATGTTTCGGCGCTGAAGGTTCCAGTGAGTGTGATTGAGTTTCCGTGAAGTTAGTGAAGTCACTGACGTGAGGAGAATGTAGTGAAGTGAGGAGAAAGTAGTGCAGAGTAAGTATTCCTTTCGTATTTTTCTTTAAGGAATAGTCTTACCATGAGGAAATTTCAACCGAAGTAAGTGTTAGTGAGAAGTCAAGTGTGAGTGAGTAAAGAGGAGTGTTTTATAAATGAATAAGACTGCGGCCGAATAAAGATATATTTGGCCTGAATTTTCTTTGTGGTGATTTCTCTTTGCTTGTGTTATTAAAAGTCGTCCGCTGTGCATATTATTTCTATCCGGTTTGGTTGAGTACAACGATCCTATTTTTTATCATCTCCCTCTCTCTCTCTCCCCCCCTCCCTCTCCCTCTCCCTCTCCTTCATTACATGTTTAAGTACTGGTTCGAGTTGGCCGATTTGACTACTTTCACATCCTCCTCTTTTTGGAGATTTTGTTGCTTGTATTTTTGCGACTTTTTTTTTAGAGTGAAGTTTTATTGCTTGGATTTGTTCCACTCTTTATTTTCATTTTCATCAATTTTGCTTCTCGTACTACACTGCCCAACGATATTACGGTGGTGTGAAGAACAGTAATATGGTTGCTGCTTTTTCTGAGCAAAAACCAAGAAAAAGTGGAACAATTTAAAGGAGTGGATTGCCACTACTCTTTAAATGAAATTTATTATACATAAAAAAATTGCATTTGCAATAATAATTTGTTTACAGTAGTTGCTTTGCATTTGCACTAATAATTTTTTTACAGTAGTAGTTTTGGTCGAAAGTGAAGTTGCCCAACGGTATTAGTGTTAGACATTTTGGGGCACTTTAACTTTATTGTCAACCTGCCAATTTTCTTTTTGAAGGGATCATTGCTTCATTTGGCAAACTGTTGTTTCTTTTTAAAATCGCGGTTTCAATTGGAAAACTGTTTTTTGGTATATTATTGTGCAGTTGAAGTAAATAAGCAACTTTCTTCCACTGGACGTCTCATCAACTTGACTTCTGAATATGTTGCGTTTAAGGTAAGATTCTCTACAAAACCAGTCTTATGTCAAGGTGAGATGTGCTTCTCACCCTCTCCCTCGCACTTCCATAACCATAACCGAGGATTTTCCTTTCTTTTTTACATCTTGAACTACCTCTTCCCTCCCTCAACCCTCCTGTTTCCCTTAAGCCAATAGTTTTAAGGACCATGGCAATCACATTTCATATGAATCATCAACTTATTTTTTCTGATCCCTCCCTCTCTCTCTATCCCTCTCCCTTTCTCTCTCTCCCTCTCCTTTTCTCTCTCTCTCTCCCTCTCTCTCTCTTCTCCCTCTTTTCTCTCTCCCCCGCTCCCTGTCTTCTCCTTCTCCCTTTCCCTCCCTCTCTCCCTCCCACTCTACCTCTCTCTTTCCCACCCTCCCTCTCTCTCTTTCTCCCTCCCTCTCTCCTCTCCCTCCTTCCTGTTGTAGCTAGTAAGTAGAATGTTTTTACATTTAATTCTAAAAAGATGATTCACGAAAAAGGTTGATGCAGGTCATTTTTTCGTCCTATTTGGATCACTGTTAAGCTTTTTTACCTGTGGGTAAATTCTTGAATTTCATGAGATTTTTTCTGTTGGTTTCTTTTTTGTTGTTTGGCTTCTTTTTACCTCTTTTTGGATTCTTTTTTGGCTTCTAATTTGCGCTCATTTGGTAACTGGTGCTGATTTGAAAATTATGGTTGCAATATTTGGCCTTTGAACGGCTTTAATCGGTAGTTGCAGTCTTTGCACTTTTTTTACCTTCGATGGGTCCTAATGTCATTTTTGACTAAATTTATCAGACTGATTTTATGATGAGCATATGTGTATGGTTCAAACGTAAGATCTGTATTTAAGATTTCTTTTCAGCTTTTAATTTAGTTTGTAATTTATGATTGGAGGTGAGGTTTTAGACTTTAATTGTAGCATTTTGTTATTCTTTTTCAAAACAAGTTTTAATACATTTTACAAAAACATACTGTTTTTTAGATCAAAACTACCGCTCCCAGAAAGAAATTCTGTTTTAATACATTTTGATACTGTTATTCAGATAAAAAATAGCAAAACTAGCAGTGTGAAACAGTTAATAAGTTTTTATGCATGTATTTGCTGCTTAATGAAATTTCCCACTTTGAAAAAGAAAAAAAATATTAATACACTTGATTTTTATTTTTTTTCAGGTGAGAGTTACTGATTTTAAGAAATACTGTGTTCGACCAAACATGGGATTTGTTCCCCCTCAAAGCTCCATGGAACTTGAAGGTAGTTATTTACTTCTTATGTATTTTTTCTCTTCGTTTCGGTTGTTTAGTACTCCTCTTAACTACTCTTGGGATTTTGCAAAGTATTTTTAGGGTTTTTATGGACTCTTTTTGTAAAATTTCACGTGTCAAATTGACAACAAAAGATCTGCTTAGTTTAGGTTAGGACTTCTAAAACACGGTGGATGTCATGGATATTACTAAAAGAAGGAAACAGGGAGATGTGGAAACAGGGGGATGGGAGAGGGAGAGCTGAGCAGTGGGAGGAGGAAAGTGGGAGAGAGGGAAACGGGAGAGAGGGAAAGCGGAAGAGAGGGATGAGGGGAATGGAGAGGGAGAGGGAGAGACGACTCCATTATTTCTTATGCTTCCATCAGTCACTATAGCAATATGTAATTTTTATATGTGTTTAATTGTAGTTTGTAAAAATTATATGTTCAAGAAAGTCCGATTTTTGAAAGAAATAACAAACACATATGCGTTGAATATAGTAAATGATGTACCTAACATAAATTGGTATAATTAATATTATTATGAATAAGTTTTGAAATTTACTGTAGATAGTAACAAAGTTTGTAAATTATACTGTAAATATTATAGTTGATGTAATTATGAATGATTATTATTGTTACAATTCCAATTACGATTGCTATTTTTTTTACTGTTGTTTACGGTTCAAATGACTATGAATAATTCTTGTAAAGATTATTGTAATTGCTATTAATATTGCTATCGGTGTTAATGATTGTCGTTATTGTTTTATGGTTCTTATTCTCCTTTTTCTATTTTGTTAACTTTGTGGATCTAGTTGTTGTTCAGTTACGATGCAGGCTCAAAGGGAAATTCCGGAAGATATGTCATGTAAGGACAAATTTTCCGTACAGAGTGTTGTGATTTCCGAGGAAATTTCAAGGGACGGTGTGACACAAGATTTGGTGAGTATTACTTCTAAGATTTGGTGAGTATTGGTGAAACATTTAGAGATTTTTAGGGTTGTTCCTATTATTATTGTTACTTTTTCCTTTCCGCTAATTATTTTTGTTCATTATCAATTATGTTTTTTCAAATGAGAGATTCTTTCAAACAATTATTTGAAGGTTTTTCCAAAGATTGGTGGGAAGAGATTTCTCCAAAAATTATAACAGATTGACTTTCTTCTTTTTTTGTATTTGTAAAACACATGATGAAGAAAAAAATAGATTAGCCCGAGTTTGTGTAAGATGAAGCTTTAGTTATTGGGGTTTATTTCGGTTTTCAATAGTTCTAAGGGAGTTCTAATGTTGATCAATGAATTTTTTGAACTACATGGAAACAAAGTGTTTTGGACATTCCAATTGTTTTTGAAATTCTCTGCCATTTTTTCAAATACACTCTCAGTTTATCAAGGAGAAAGGAAAAGATATCCGAGAGACAAAATTCATGGCGGTCTACACTTTCCCATTCAAAACCCCTTCACCAGATTCTGACTCAACCGGAAAAACATTTGCGAAAGAAAAACCCCAACAGGTATGTTGTAACATCCTAACCTTTAAATAACTACATTTTCCTTTTTCAAGTATAATCTCCACGCCCTCCCTTTGACATCCTTTCCCCTTCCTACCCTCCTATTATCCCCTCCCTTCCCTCCCCTCCCCCCCCCTCCCCTCCCCTCCCCTCCCCTCCCCTCCTCTCCCCTTCCGCCGAGGAAAACTGGAAAGAAAGGATCCTCTCCTCCCTTCCCCCCTTTTTCTCCCTAATCTGTAATGCCGAGAAATGGATTCCAATTGTTTAAAATATGCTACACTATAGATCCTCATTTCCGTTCCGTTTTCTGTCACACATGCTTGAATTTCTTCTGTAAAATCCATGCAAGAGAGCATCCATTTTTTGGCGGACAATAAAAGATTTATATTTAATATTTTTTTTTATCATGTTATTAGTTTTTTAATATATGGTGAAGGTGAGGTTATCAACTTCAACCTTTGTATTTTGTTGTTATTTTCAGAAACATGTTTTAATACATTTTTATGCATCATTTGTCAAATCAAAACTACGTCGTGAATCGCTGTTAGTGTAAAGAAATTATTAGAGTATTGAAACAAATAGTGTTATGAACTCTATTTTGAATTCAAGGGCCTTGGCCAACAAAAAAATAATTTATACATGTAACATTAATTTGGATACACATTCCCATATTGTAGTCGATATAGGCCGTGTTCGCATAGTCAGCGTTTGAACATGTGAGAACAGGTCGGGCGATTTTTTACCGTCTTTATTACTTAGAATGAAATTTGAGTGCGCTTTCTTATATCGACCCACTCACTTTCCCACGTCGACTCAGTTATCTGATACCTTTTTGATCGTTTGTATGAAATAATGATAATTGACCCTAATTAAACCGTACCTATATTAGTGTGAAGGAAAATATAGGTACCATTTTAGGTTCGAGGGTCAAAATTTAGGGGTGCCAAATTAGTGTTATTAACACAGCGATTCACGGTGTACCTATCGAGAAAGAAAACGGGTTCAATAAATTTTTAACACATACTGTTTTTGAGAAGAAAACAAGTGTGGTGATATTTTAATATGTTGTTTCTATATCAAAACTACATCGCGCGAATGTAATTTTGTTTTTACATGTTTTTAATATACTTTTTCAGGTTAGCTCTCTGAAAAGGTTAAGAAATTTGAAATGCATTTATTTCTGTTTAATTATACATTTCATTATTTTCTTTTTCAGTTCAAAACTACGTCTCCGAAAAAGAACTGTTTTCAACCATTCTTGAGCGTTGTTCCCCTTGAAAGCTCCTTGGAATCACAACCACTCTTGAGAGTTGATCCCCTTGAAAGCTCCATGAAATTTGAAGGTATTTATTTACTTTTGACGTATTTATTCTCTTCGAATCCCGTCCTCTATTTACTGTTCCTGTTTACTGATCCTGTTTACTATTCCTAGGAGTATAGCCACAAGTGTTTTTAGGCTTTTTTTAACAGTCCTACATACAATTATAGACTGAAGAAAGAATCAGTTGTTGTAAAATTTAACGTGCTCGTGACAAAAGAGGATCTGCTTAGTGGCTGTTAGTACTTTTGAAGTATGGTGGATGCCAAGTCACAAACTTTGTAGATATTACAAAACGAAGTGCGAGAGGGAGAGATGAGAAATATGAGAATAGGAAAGAGGGAGAAATGGGAAAGTGGCGGATGGGAGAGGGAAAGCTGAGCAGTGGGAGAAGAGAGTGGGAGAGAGGAATGTGGGAGAGTGGGAAAGGGGGAGAGTATTGCACTAGAAGTCATTGCAACAAGGAAGGTATGTTGACAAATAGATTAGAGCAAAAGACAAAATATTTTTTTTATTGTAATGAAATTGATGACTTATCTAAAATTACAAGCCACTTAAATATTCAAAGAGAATATCACGAGAGTGACTTCTTAAGATCCAAAGAGCTAGGGTAAGGACAAGAGACCTTTGTTTCTCGGAGAACCAAATTTTCTTTCTAGATGCTAGAGTCTACTCGTTAGTAAGAGACAAAAAGGGATGAAATAAAATAACTTAGATCACGAATACCAAATTGTTGTGAATTACAGAATGTTAATCTACCTCGTTCAAGTAGAGAATAAGCGAGAGATTCAAGAGTGAGATTAAGAATAACAGTCTAAGCTTCTAACAGTGACTAATTCTAACACCCCCGCTCTTGGTTAAAAGCGAACCTGGAAGTCACAAAAAGTCGTGATGGCAGAGCCGTGTGTTAGGCCCCTCCCTCCCTCCCTCCCTCCCTCTCCCTCCCCCTCTCCCCTTCCCCTCTCCCCCTCTTTAGAGTTGCGTTGTTGTCGAGGAAAATCGTCATTGGAGGCCAAAGGGGAGAAGTAGAAGTAAACCGATCAAAGCGTGATGATACGAGATGGGAGGCATTGAAGTTGGCAATCAAAGAATCGGTCGATTTGGTGGCCTTGTTGAGGCAATGAGGAGAAAAAACGGATGCAGCGGGTATTAAAAGTCAGGCGGCGACAAAGTAAATCGAACGGTCGGTAATGTATCAGGCATCGTCGGATTTAGAGTAGAAGAAATTGAACTATACGTGCTGAGAAGCATTGGAGAGTGGGCGTGGGCATAGACCTATGGTCGAGGGTAGACAAATGGATTTGTGGGGGCGAAAGATTCGGTGTCGCTTGATGCAGTCTTGGAAGTGATAAAATTCACGCCCACCACTTTGTTCATGGCCACCTGTACGGCAGAGACCACCTTCACGGTCTTGTTTACATTTGAGAGTAAGACAAATGTCAATGACGTGGTCGGTCGCACGGTAGGAGGAGGAACTCTTTGAGGGCCAAGTGGGACGGGGAATAGTGGGCCAAAGGGATGCTTAGAACTGCATCTTTGTGGACGAAGTTGGCACTGAGAGATGGGATTGTGACAATTGTCGAAGAGTTGCCATGGGTTGTCAATGGATGAACGAAGGATAACAGGAGGCAGGCATGTCACCTATGTTTGCGGAGATAACATCCTTGTCGATGATGGTAGCATTAATGCTCTTCAAGCGGCCAGCCAATGTTTTGATTTTGTGAATGGAAGCTTGGATAGACTTAGTAGGAAGTTTGTTGAGTTGCGACGAAGTAGGAGTTTGTTTGACCAGGATTGATTTCGTACGCATAGGAAAAGAGAGCCAATGTGACATGACCAAAAGTGGCGTCGTGAATAAGGGCGATTTGCAAAGTTTCAAGGGCGACGATTGGACGAGGAGGAGCCTCCACGTTACGAATGAGCTAGGCAGATTTGGCGGTTTTGCGGCGACGTCTGAATTTTCATCGTCACTACACCGTGAATCGCTATTAGTGTTAATGTTTTTTCGTCTCTTTAAACATCTTTTCTCCGTACACGAATGTCAGTTCTTAGATCTGACGGTTTCGATTAAAAGGTAAGGTTCTCAGTTTCCGATTGACGGTCTTAAATTGAAAATTGGACAAGAGTGTACGGATAAAAGATGTTTTAGGTGGCGATAAAATTGTTAACACTAATAGCGATACGCGGTGTACCATTACTAATGGACCATAGTTTTTAACGACGCAGAAGATGTTCGATTCGATATATCCACCCATAGAAGATCCGTGCCGTTAAAGTTAGCAACAATACCTATTTTAGCGTTGCCGTGGCCATAACTTATTATCGCACTAGAAAACATGTCAACGTACAAAAGGAAGGTATGCAAACATATACATAAGAGCAAAAGATTGAAGAGCTTTTTGATTGTAGTGAAATTGATGAATTGCCCAAAAATTACAAGCAACTTTAATATCTAGAGACAATGTGATGAGAGTGACGCTTCGAGACCCAAAGTTCTTTCGTGATATGGAAAGGTTATTTGACTCTTCAACCGGAAAGGTTAAGTGCAAGAGATGTTGGTTTGGGGGTGGTAGAAGAATCCAATCTGCTTTCTAGATGCTAGAGTCTACTCATTAGAAAGAGACAAAAAGGGAAAAATTGAACTAAGTTAGATAACTAGAATTCTGTGTGTTACACAATGCTAGTTTGTGTCATTAAAGGAGAGACTGAGAGAGAGAGACTTAGGAGTGAGATGAAGAATAAGAGACTAAGCTTCTCACAAAGACTAAGTCCAACAGAGAGAAGGATGAGGTGAATGGCGAGGGATAGGGGGAGACTCCTCCATCGTTGATTATGCTTCCATCAGTCATTGTAACAATATGTAATCTTTATTTATATCTGTTTTTAATTTTAGTTTGTTGGAATTATGTGTTTAACAAAGTCCAAAGTTCGAAGAAATTAAAAATACATATGCCTTGAATTTATTGTTAATGGTGTACTTAACTTTAACTAATATAATGAATATTATCATTAAAAGAGTTTTCAAATGTATTGTGGATAGTAACAAATTTTGTAAAATACATTGTAAGAATTAGTTGTATGTATTTATGAATGATTACTGTAACGTTTGTTACAATTCCAATTACGATTGCAATCCTCATTACTGTCTGTTATTACTGTTTTATGGTGAATATGGCTTTGACTAATTGTTGTAAAGTTTATCAAATTACATTTACAATTGCTATCGTCGATAATGATTGTCGTTGTTGTTTTTTTTTTTTTTTTTTTTTTTGTTTTGTTAACTTTGTGGATGTTTTTGTTGCTCAGGTACGTCGGAAGTACACAGGGAAATTTCAGACAATATGTCATGTAAGGACAAATTTTCCGTACAGAGTGTTGTGGTTTCCGAGGATTTTTTGCGGGACGGTGTGTCACAAGATTCGGTGAGATTTATTTTTTTCCAGAATCTTTTAGGGATGGTAAGGGTTGTTTCCATATTGTTGTTGGTTTCTCCTTTCTGCTAATTTTTTTGTCCATTATTAAAGTTGGTCTTCGAGAGCAAGGTTCCTTGAGACAATCAGTTAGAAGTTTTTTTCGAAGACCGGTGGGAATAAAGTTTTTTCGAAACTTGTAATAGATTGACTTTCTTCTTTTTTAGGTTTGTGTAAAACACTTGATGAAAGAAGGATAGATTAACTCAGGCTTGTGGAAGGTTAAACTGAGTTTTTTGGGGTTTATTATGGTTTTCAATAATTCTTAGGGAGTTTTAATGTTGATCGATGCAATTATTGAACCACATGGAAACAAAATGTTTTGTACAAAACTTTTTGGAATAAAATCATAAGTATAGTGGAGTCCAAATAAGCATCCATTTCTCATATTTCTCCATAATAAGTTTTGCCCTTATCTTTTACTAGAAAATTATGAAGTTAGGGTATATGATTACATAATTTTGTTTTTTGTGGACATAAGCGAGGTTTTCTTTTCGTGAAAATCTAATTTTACATCTTTTAACAGCTTCTAAATCAAAACAAGCTGAGGCTTATTTTTCTTCTAAACAAACCCCCAAAAAAGTTAAAAAAAGTCAAAATATTATTCGGCGTTTGCAAAAACTATTAAGAAAAATATTGCATTACTATACTGTATGAATCTCCTCTTCTACTATTTTCCAAAAGTTTCTTAAAATTCTCTGTCATTTTTCAAATACTCTCTCAGTTTATCAAGGAGAAAGGAAAATATATCCAAAAGACAAGATTTGGAGTGGTCTACACCGCTTTGCCAAAGGAAACTCCTTCGTCAGATTCTGAGTCAAACGAAAAAACATTTGCGGAAAAAAAACTCCAACAGGTATGTTGTAACATACTAACCTTTAAACAGTTTTTTTTTTTAAGATATAGTCCCCAGGCCCTCCCTTGGCCCCCCTTTCCCTCCCCTTCCCTCCCCTTCCCTCCCCTTCCCTCCCCTCCCTGTCCCTCCTCTCCCCTCCTCTCCCCTCCTTTCCCTCCCTTCCCCGAAAAGACAAAAGACATGAAGAATCCTAAAAAAAACCCACCATCCCTCTCTCCCTCTCCC